>VDFB02279191.1:0-143721 GCA_007258455.2 Sequoia sempervirens | reverse complement strand
TCTGCAAGAAATATTTGAACAGCAACACTAAATCAACCTTTGTAAAATAAAACATTCATTAAAAGGAGAAGTGGGAATTACTAGGCAGATGACAAACAACAACATAAGTAGTTTTTTAAAAGATGAAACACGAGGCCAACTGAGACTTAGGAAATAAAACCCTGCGGAGGAAATAAAGTATTAAAATGAAAGTTGGGTTTTAATTTTAATTCAGTGACATAAGCCTAAGCCATTAACCCCAGTGGTCATGTCACTAATGGCTTAGCCAAATCCTTTCATTACATACTAACCGTGCAATGTGTAGGTTTTTTAGATTCAAAGATATGTATGGAATGTGGGGCCCAATCTCCACTATTAAGCTCATAACCCATTGTTTTACATTGACAACCAAGATCAAAAGCTAATGTAAATCTCTGTTGTTCCCTGCTAGCTCACAGGAGGAAGATGAAGGTTGGTTAAAAGCCATGAGGTCAACGAGATTATGATGCGTAGCTCTAGGCGTTCAGTTTGCAAAGTGCATAGGACCTACCGACATGGTAGTTGGTTTCTGAGATGGATTAATGTTATTGGTCTTAAGGAAGGTGAACAATGCTTCATTGGATATCAAACTAAGTTAGCCCGAGATAAACCGTTTGATCTATAAACTCTTCAGCGGACAGTATTCAATGTTGGAAAATGGCACATGGTGGTCATTTTATCATACAACTGGTGAAGCATTAATGAATTATTCCTTGCTTGTGTAGTCATGTTGATCTCAACTTGTGTGAAGATGTTGTTGTTGGAAATCATGAAGGGTGATCTGCAAATTCTCATCTAGCTCTAGTTAAATGGTAACAGTACATACATCGCCAAATTGCCATGTTTGCACATGAATTTTTACTAAGCATTGATGAAGGTTTCCATTACCTCGCACAATAAATACAAGAGGAATTAACTACTAATAGTGTCATTCTTGTAGCAGTTAGAGCAATTTGTGGGTTGAGTCTAATCAAATTTGAGTGCTTTTCTGACAAGAGAAAATGAGTAAGTTAGTAAGGAGGTCTGTTCGTTTGATCTCACAAAAGCTCAGTACTGCTATTCAGGAAGGTGCTTTGGTTGATAAGCCCAGGCTTGTGCCCACTAGATGTAGTAGAAGGTTGCAATTACAAGATGTTGCTGCTCAACTGGTAGATGACAAATGCAAGCAATCAATGTGCTCTATTACTAGTGTTGGTAGGAAAATAAGGTATGGGTAACACTCCTCCATTGACCTTACAAGCAACACTTCTGATGATGTAACCGAGATTGACTCTGACTACTATCAGTATTTACCTCACTTTAATCATGATTTTCCCTCTAATGAGGAAGTGATATATGTGGTGCCATTGGTTGTTAAAACCCCAAGCGGACGGACTAGAACCGTATTGGGCAAGGACAAGAAAGAAGAGGAGGCTAAGGATCTACCTTATTGGGCAACAACTAGAAGTGGGCGTGTATACTAGGGTCTGAGTGTTGGTAAGGGTAGGGTGGTGGGTAAATATGAAGTTGTTGTGGTGCCTTCGTGGTAATTTGGTTGCCTAGTTTTTTTGTGTGGATAGCGACAAAGGGGATTTGATGACAGTTTGTGTTCCCTTATGTTCTGATGGTAGTTACAACTTTAGCTTTCCCCGGTTCATGAACTATGTTTTGCAGATTCAACGTGTTGGGAGTTTTGAAATGAAAGTCAAATGCAATGGAGATTTTGTTCAAATGAAAATTTGTGGTGAAATTACATTTGAGCCTGAAGCTTGTTGCTCCCTTTTCATATAAAATGGAATTCAAGGCTAATTTGTAGGGAGAGAACTGATGAAAGCTCTAGCTAGGTTTTGAGTTGAATATATGGGTAGAAAGATATTTGTGGTGCCATTGGTTGTTAAAACTCCAAGCAGACGGAATAAAATAGATACCCTATTTTGAGTTTTGGATGAATATATGCAAATTATCTTAAATTGTATGCAGATATGACTTATAGGCATGAGTAAACATATAATTCTAATATATTTTCTCTCCTTATGTGGATTTTAGTGAATTTTGAATGAAATGTTAATGATGTTGTCATTCTTCTTTTAAGAATTTGTTCAATTATGCATGTCTATGTTTTTGCTTTGATTCAAAAAATCAATTAAATGCTTAAATGGAGTCATAAGTTTACAATTATTTACAAAGGATTTGATAAGTAGTAATATATCAGAGAATTGAGCTCCATAATGCAAGGTATTATATGAGTAGTCCATTCTATTAAATTCTTGGGTCATTTCTGCTAATGGTAAATGGGTAACTAAATATTTAACTGAAAAAGAATAAAAGAATAATATGTAAATGGGTCACTCAATCACTCCCTCTATCTATCTCCCCTTAACCCTAAAGCCTTAACCCTTAAACTCTAAACCCTTAATATTAGGTGTGTATTAAAACATTATAAAAGTATATATTTTTGGAGTTCTATTAGGAATTGAATGATAAATGACGATAAATGGGAAAATCTAAGGCACTTTAATATTTTCAACTAAAAAGTTAGAGTTCAATTAGAATTAGTGTTCACTTAGGGTTATGTTTAGGGTTCAATTAATGTTCAATTTGGGTTAGGATTGAGGATGAGGTTGGGGTTTCATTAAGGTTATGAATTCAATGAGTTCAAATAGGGTCAAGGTTAAGGTTAGGATTGGGGTTAAGCTTCAATTAGGATAAGAATTAGTGTTAGGGTTAGGATTAGAGTTCAACTGTAGTTCAAAGTTAGGGTTATGGTACAATTAGGACTACTGTTCAATAAATGTTCAATTAGGGTTAATACTTAATTAAGGTTAGTTTTAAAGTTCAATTAGGGTTTGGGTTAGGGTTGGGATTATGAATCAAGTAGGTTTGGGTTAGGGTTTGCTTAGAGTTAGGTTTAGGGTTTAGTTAGAGTTAGGGTTAGGGTTAGGGGTAGAATTCAATTATGCTTAATGGTCAATTACAATTAGATTTAGTGTTCAATTAGGGTAAGGTTTAGAGTCCAAATAGGGTTAGGGTTTAACTAGGGTTAGAATTAGAATAGAATAAAGTTTTGTGTTTAATTATGATATCTACAATTTAGTATAATTTTCAAAAATGAAATGATTTGGAAACAAAGAAAAAACATAGAAAAGTTGATGTTATATAGATCTTATTTGTTAATTTATTCTAAAATTCTATTTAATAATTGTTTAATTAATATAAAATTAATATTTTATTTAATTGTATTGTATTGTATTAGATAATTAGTAAAACTAAATAGATAATAAATATTTTATGGATTTTAAAAATTAGAAGGGTTAGGATTATAATTCTATAACTAAAAGTAATTCTAATCTTATCTTTCATGTTGTGTTGCAAATGCTACTAGCATATATATATTATTTATTAATATATACAAAATATGCCAAGAGATATCTTTGTCGAGGCACCTATTTTATAATAGTACAATAGACACATCAAAAGGATATCTCTTGGCATATTTTATATATATTATTAATAAATAATATATATGCTAGTAAGTAGTTAATAAATAAAATAAAATAAATATATCAATTTTTTACCATACTACTCATTGCCAAGGAGATCCATGTGGTGCTCACCCATGATATCGCAATCAATAAAGAACTCACAACTTTTTATCACACGATGGCAGGCAACCATGGATCTCAACCATCGACAATCCTATTCATTCAACACAGTCACCAGCCTTGTTATTAACCATTGAGCACCTTTCCACCGAGATTATAACATCTCCGTTCATTTAAAACATGTACATCTTATAACTGTTTTAGTAACCTGTGACATAATGTATTAAAGAAGCATCAAAGTATTTATCATTCCTTCAGCTTCACCAGATGAGACACTGGCACTCACCCATGATATCATGATCAACTAGTGGAGTCATTGCAGGATGGCGGGGAACAAATGAGATCACACGACGATTGATCTATGACCATGCGAACTTGTCCCTCTGCAAAATAAAAGCATTTATTAGGGGAGAGGGCCCAATAGTCGTGCGGGGTGCAAAATAAAAACATTTATTAGGGGAGAGGGTGCACTCAATCATGATGATAATACCCAGTCTTACCACATATTTATACTATATATTGTAAATAAACAGTCCAAATGTAAATAAAGAAAACACCAAATGTTGATAAAAAATGGACCCATACTTGAGCACATGAGAACCTCTAAATGTTATATGAAAAAAACATAAATAAATTCATGAAGAAGTGAAATAAGTATTTTTTTTTTTCAAATAAAATATCACAACTCTCCACTATAAGTATATCATTTAATAAAATAAGACACTCATTGAAACAAGTATTGTTATCATAGTGAAAAAATATTGTTCTTATGTGTACAAAAATTGGGGTAGCAATGTACAAGCATTGGATAATTTTAGATTAATAGTTTTTCCTATCACAAATATAAAAGGTGAGCACAATAAATAACATGTATTTTCCCATTAAATGTGAAAGATTTTCAGAAAGTTTTAGTGTTCAACTATTGGTCCATTTTTGTTCAATATAAGTTGTATTTTAAATCATTGTGTTGTTTTTATAACAACAAATAGAATTTTTGTGTTCAACTATTAGTTAATATGTGCTGAATATAAAAGGTAGAGATATCAAATATTTATGGTTATTAGTAAGTATTTGGTCCACTTAGGTTGTATATTAATTTTAATTTAAATAAAAATATCATATTCTACAAGCAACAAATGATATTTTTTTTGTTCAACTATTGGGGGTTCCATGATTAAGTTTTGGTTGAACCTTTAAAAAGTCAAATTTTAGACACTTCTCAAAAGATCTACCGATGTTGTGAGTTGCATGATGAGTTGCACCTCCAAACCTTAGTTATAGATAAATAAGAGACCAGTCTACATTTCAAAAAAAAAAAAGGTTTTATGATATTCCAATCAATCGCTACATGCTGAGAAAGTTAGCCTACACGACTAATGGGCCCTCTCTACTAAAGGAATAAGGGGACATCACTAGGTCGATGAGAAACAATGACATAGGTTGTTTTAACGAGGGAACACAAGACCAACAAAAGACTTAGGAAAAATAAAGTTAGGCAAAGGAAATAAAATAATAAAACTAAAGGGGGCCCAACCTAAACAAAGTGATGGGGCTTAAGTCATTTTAAAGCCTTACCAAAAAGTAACAGCCAAATAGATCCCATCCAAGGTGGAAGTTGAACACTAGGGTTTTACATGAAGATGAAGGTAAAACACCAACCTTAGGCTTTTCCCAAACACCATAGATGACTAGAGACACAAGACAGGATAAAATAGAACACAAAGAATAAAACTTTGAAGTTTCATCACTACCCATAACCCTAAACCCTAAACCATTAACCCTTAACCCTCAAACCCCAAACACTTAAACCCTCTACCCTCTCTCTCTCTCAAGTCTCTCCCTCCTACCCCCTCTCCCTCTCTTAGGTCTCTATCTCAAGTCTCTCCCTCCTACCCCTTCTCCCTCTCTTAGGTCTTTCTCTCACTCACTCACTCCTCTATCTCTATCCCTACGCATGGCAAACCCTTAAACCATCTACCCTCTACCCATAGCCCTCCGCACTCCTCTATCTCTCTCCCACTCCTCCCTCTCTCTCTCTCTCAGGTATCTTCAATATCCTACCCCTATCCTCTCTTGGGTCTCTCTCTCCTCATGCTCCTCTATCTCTCTCCCTAGAGCCCTTAGGCCTCTACTCTCTCTGCCCATAGCCCTCCATTTCCTTTATGTCTCTCTCTCCAAGGTCTCCCTCTAGCACCCTGCCTCCTCTCGGGGTCTTCTCACTCATTAGCTCTATCATCATAGGTGCATCTGCCCCTCTCTCCCTCTACCCAGGTCTTTCTCTCACTAACTCACTGTCTATCTCTCTCCCCTCCACCCTTAAAATATAAACCCTTAAACACTCTACCCTCTACCCCATATCTCTCTCCCACTAACTCCCTCTTTCCCTCTCCTCTCAAGTCTCACCCTCCTACCCCCTCTCCCTCTCTTAGGTCTCTCTCTCTCTCACTCACTCTCTTTATCTCTCTCTCCTCTACCCTTAACCCTTAAACTCTAAACCCTTAATATTAGGTGTGTAATAAAACATTATAAATGACAATGAATGTGGAAATCTAAGGCACTTTAATATTTTCAACTCAAAAGTTAGAGTTCAATTAGGATTAGTTTTCACTTAGGGTTAGGTTTAGGGTTCAATTAATGTTCAATTTGGGTTAGGATTGAGGATGAGGTTGGGGTTTAATTAAGGTTATGAATTCAATAAGAGTTCAAATAGGGTCAATGTTAAGGTTAGGGTTGGGGTTAAGGTTCAATTAGGATAATAATTAGTGTTAGGGTTAGAATTAGAGTTCAACTATAGTTCAAAGTTAGGGCTATGGTACAATTAGGACTACTGTTCAATAAATATTCAATTAGGGTTAATACTTAATTAAGTTTAGTTTTAAATTTCAATTAGGGTTTGGGTTAGGGTTTAATTAGAGTTAGGTTTAGGGTTTAGTTAGAGTTCGGGTTAGGGTTAGGGGTAGAATTCAATTATGCTTAGTGGTCAATTAAAATTATATTTAGTGTTCAATTAGGGTAAGGGTTAGAGTCCAAATAGGGTTAGGGTTTAACTAGGGTTAGGGTTAGAATAGAATAAATTTTTGTGTTTAATTATGATATCCATAATTTAGTACAATTGTAGAAAATGAAATGATTTGGACACGAAGAAAAAAATTAGAAAAGTTGATTTTATATAGATCTTATTGTTAATTTATTCTAAAATTCTAATTAATAATTGTTTAATTAATATAAAATGAATATTTAATTTTATTTAATTTTATTTTATTAGATAATTAGTAAAACTAAATAAATAATAAATATTTAATGGATTTTAAAAATTAGAATTTACTTTAATTTTATTTTTAATGTCAAATATTAAAATTTTAGATTGAAATACTTAATTGATTTTAAAATATTTATAATTAATGTTTAATTTATAAAGTAATATTAATACATTAATAAATATAAGCCATAGAATAATGTATTAAAGACACATCAAAGTATTTATCATTCCTTCAACTTCATTGGATGAGACACATGACGTCCGCTTGTAATATTGTAATCAATAAAGAACTCACAACTTTTGATCATGTGATGGCAGGAAACCATGGATCTCAACCATTGGCAATCCTTTTTAATTCAACATAGTCACCAACCTTGTTATTAACCATCGAGCACCTTTCTACCAGGATTATAACATCTCTATTGATTTAAAACATGTGCATCTTATAGATGCTTTAGTAACCCATGACATAATGTATTAAAGACCCATGAAAGTATTTATCATTCCTTTGGCTTCACTGGATAAGACACGTGGCACTCACTCATGATATCACGATCAACTAGTGGGGTCATCACGGGATGGCAGGGAATGGCTGAGATCACGACGATTGATCTACAACCATACAAACTTGTCCCTCTGTAAAATAAAAACATTTATTAGGGGAGAGGGCCTAGTAAACGTGGTGCTTTCCTATGATATCACGATCAACTGGTGGGGTCATCGCAGGATGGCGAGGAACAACTGAGATCACATGATGACTGATCTATAGCCATGTGAACTTCTCCCTCTGCAAAATAAAAACATTTATTAGGGGAGAGGGTGCACTCAATCGTGATGATAATATGCGGTCTTACCACATATTTATACTATATATTGTAAATAAACAATCCAAATGTAAATAAAGAAATATATTTATACAATCCAAGAAAATAAGTGAAAATGTATTTAATAAAAAAATATATATCAATTTGTTTTTCTTTTTTAGATGAATTAAGAGTATGATTTAAAATATTTTAATTCAAATAGTATAGATGATAAAATGAAGTTGGAAGACTTGAATATTATTTTAAAATTTTGAGGTTTCATATTTATATGTGTGAGATTTATCTAATATTCCAGAAAAGGAATGTTTAAATATCATGAAAAAAATAGGCGTAAAATGAATGTAGAAGTAAAATTATATTTGCATATATTCATAAAATAAGATCAAATAAACAAAAAATATATGCAATTAAAAATAAATGAAAAATATTTCAACCCAAATTTAGATAAGAGAGATAATTAGATTATATGATAACTTTAAGGCTAGGGTTAGGGTTTGATTAGGATTGGTGTTCGCTTAGGGTTATGATCAAAGTTATCAATCTACAATTAGGGTTCAATTAGGGTTCAATTAATGTTCACTTAGGGTTTCTTTCTTGGGAGAAGTTTATTGAATGGTAAGTGTATTTAATAAAACTAATATGTCAAGAATTAATTTTAGATAATACTACATGTGATTTTTCATATGTTATTAAATTGTAGATTAAAATTGATAATAGATTTCCTTCCTTCTTTTGCATTGTAAGCTACCATAATATATGGCCTTAAATTCCTATTCATATTTTGAGCTTTTCTAAACTATATAACACGACATCCAACCAAAAAATTTGTTATGCATATTTTCCAAGCACAAATCCTTAGAATTATTAATGTGTTACTTAGGTTAATTCTTTATTGTAGTAAATGAATACACACTAATATATATATTATGGACTTGAGGGAAAATATTAAAACATTTATATATTTAGAAAAATTTAAATGCAAGGGATTCAAGTACATACCTTTGCTTTTGTTAATGTTGATGAAGATACAAATCTTGATGAACTGCCAAATTTGATGATATGATATAAAAAAATGGAATATCTTTGCTCTATATGTCACTTGAAATTTTGTACAAAACTATAACTAACTCTACGTCAAATTTGTGATGTTGGACCTATTTTGCATCAATAAATATGAGCTTTGACACATGCCTCCTAATCTAGTATACAATATGTACTTAAATGCTCAAAATAGTTGGGAGTAGTGTTGAGATTGGTGGATCTTTGGGAAGGTCCAATGCTTCACCTTTGTATCTCTCCCTATAGATAGAGGTAGAGATGAATATAGAATGAGAGAGGAAAGGGATAAAAATAGATAGAGATATGAGAGAGATAAATATATAGAGGAGATAGGGAGATAGAGGGGGAATATAAATATAGAGAGAGAGATAGAGAATGTAAAAGGAATATATATATAGAGAGAGAGATAAATTAAAGAAAAAATGGGGAGGGTCGAGGGGAAATTAGAAATGGGGAGATGGGGAAGGAGGAGGATAGATGAAATGGGAGAGAAAGACATAGATATAAGGATATCTGAGGGGAGATAAAGGGACAAATGGGTTGGGATATGAAGATGGAGTAAGAAGGGATATGGGGAGGGCAAGAGGGAGATGGGGAGAGATGAGAGGGAGGGTGTAGAGGAGGGAGATATATGTAGAGAGGGGGAGAGAGGGAGAGCGAGAGAGGGAGGCTAATATAGAGAGATAGATAGAGATAGGAAAAGAGATGGGGAGATAGATGCATTGGGAGATATAAGTATAGAAGTATATGGATAGAAAGATATAGATAGATGAGAGAGGGAGAATGAGTAGTATATGGATAGAAAGAGATAGAGAGATGAGTGAGAGGGAGATCAAGCGAGAAATAAAGATAAAGATATAGAGTAGAAGAGATGGGAGTGAGTAAGATAGAGAGAGGGAAACATTTCTAGAGATAGGAAGTGAGATGGATGGGTAGAGAGAGGGAGAAATTTCTATAGATGGAGGGGGAGGGAGGAATTTATAGGTAGAGATGAATATAGAGTGAGAGAGGAAGAGTGAGACAAATTGATAGAGGTAGAGATGAATATAGAATGAGAGAGGAAGAGGGAGAAAAATTGATAGAGATATAGAGAGAGAGATAAGTAGAGAAAGAAAAATAGAAATGGAGGGAGATAGAAATAAGGGGAGAGAGAGAAGGGGGGAGAGATAAATGGGAAGAGAAAGACATAGATATAGAGATATATGGGAAGAGAAAGGGACAAATAGGTTAACATATGAATATAGATAAGGGTATAGGGAGAGAGCTCAGATGGGAAGAGATAAAGAGAGGGAGGGAGAAAGGGAGAGAGATAGGTATAGGAGGGAGAGAGAATATGGGGAAGAGAGAGACATAAAGTTAAGATGTGTCAATATTTAAGAATCCAAGTGTTTATTCTGAAATACTTGTAAACATTGTTAAATTTTTAGTTATGTTCAAGTATAATTGCTAGATCAAAAAATGACCTTTCGGTTGGCACAAAATTATAGGTGACATAAATTTTTCAACCAGATTGATGAGCATATATCCAATATTTCAATACAATTTTATATCCTTCCTATAGCAATCTATATTTATTTACATATTCCACCCAAACTCAATCTCTCCAAGTGAGGTGTAGGCAAGCATATATGCAATATGTGATGTTTCTGCTAGACGATACTTATAATGATCTCCACCAAGCATGCTTGTAAAATCATGATAATGATGCAAAATATTCTCTTCTATGACAATATTGTTAGATACATTCTTCCTTAATGACATCTTTAGCTACTTTAAAATAGAATTTAGAATCATCATCCAAGGTTGGGATATGATACAGGAAGAGATCCTACTTTTCTTCTCTTTTTTGTCTTCATTTTGCTCCATGAGCATCTTTTCCCAAGAGGAAACCAAGGAAGCCTTTATGGTGTCAGGATTATCATAAGTTTATCCATAACCATCTTCAATCTTCATATTATGTTTCTTTGCATTCTAATTTTGCATGTTAAATGAAAAAACTTGGTTTTACATCTTATTTAAGTCATTTAATCCTTGATTTTTGTCTCCAATAGATTTATTTAAGACTATAGACACCATCTAATTCAATTATGAGATTCCTCTCTTCTATTAGGATGTAAGTAAAATCATTTCAAAGGTCTTTTTGGATCTTAGCCATTCTACTCTCAAGGAGATCGTTTCTTTGAAAATGTTTCTAAAGACTTGGATATTCCACTCTTTTAGTCTGAGTTTTATGAATTTTAACTTTCGATTGAATATGCACATCTTAGTGCAATGATCAACTGTTTGGGAGAGCCAAGAGTCAGTGACAACCATTTCAAAGTTTGAGTTTTCCATCTACACTTTTTCAAACATGAAAGACACTCTTCTAGGGAATTTGTCCTTGTCTATGAGCCTGTAATATGAACCAACTTCAAATAGGGTTACAATTAGGGTTCAAATAGATTTATGGTTGGGGTTAAGCTTCAATTTGGGTTAACGTTTAATAGATTAAAAATAAGCATCTTCAGAAGAAGGATATCTCTCGACGTACTTTACATATATTTTTAAAATATAGGTATGCTAGTGATAATACCTAGTCTTACCACATATTTATACTATAAATTGTAAATAAACAATCCAAATGTAAATAAAAAAAAAACCATATGTTGATAAAAATGGACCCATACTTTAACACATGAGAACCTCTAAATGTTATATGAAAAAAACATAAATACATCCATGAAGAAGTGAAATAATTATTATTTTTGTTTCAAATAAAATATCACAACTCTCCACTATAAGTATATCATTTAAAAAATAAAATGCTTATTTAATAAAATAAGACACTCATTGAAACAAGTATTGTTATCATAGTGAAAAAATATTGTTCTTATGTGTACAACAATGGGGTAGCAATGTACAAGCATTGGATAATTTATATTAATAGTTTGTCCTATCACAAATATAAAAGTGAGCACAATAAATAACATGTATTTTCCCATTAAATGTGAAAAATTTTAAAAAAGTTTTAGTGTTCAACTATTGGTCCATTTTTGTTCAGTATAAGTTGTATTTTAAATCATTATGTGTTGTTTTTATAACAACAAATAGATTTTTTGTGTTCAACTATTAGTCCATATGTGTTGAATATAAAAGTTAGAGATATAAAATATTTATGGTTATCAATAAGTATTCTCTCTCTCTCTCTCTCTCTCTCACTCCCTCTACTTCTCTTCCCTCTGTCCTAAACCCTAAACCCTAAACGCTTAAACCCTCTACCCTCTACCCTTTACCCTCCCTTTATCTCTCTCTCTCTCTCTCTCAAGTCTCTCCCCTCCACAGCTTTTACTCCCTCTTTGGGGTCTCTTTCTCTCTCACTCACTCTATCTCAAGTCTCTCTCTCCTGCCCTTCTCCATCTTAGGTCCTCTCACTCACTCACTCCCTCTATCTCCCTGCACCCTTAACCCTAAACCCTTAAGCCATCTACCATGTGCCCTTAACCCTCCCTCCTCTATCTCTCTCCACTCAACATCCCTCTATCTCTTTCCCTTAACCCTAAACCATAAACCTAAACCCTTAACCCTTAGACCTCTACCCTCTACCCTTAACCTCCCTTACTTTATCTCCCTCCCACTCCCTCCCTCTCTCTCTCTCAGTCTCTCCCTCCTACCCCTCATCCCTAAACCCTAAACCCTAAACCCTAGGCCCTTGACCCTCAAACCCTCTACCCTCTACCTTAACCCTCCCTTCCTTTATCTCTCTCCCACTCCCTCCCTCTCTCTCTCTCTCTCAAGTCTCTCCCTCCTACCCCCTCATCCTAAGCCCTCCCAACCAACATGAACCCTAAACCTTAAAGCCTTCTATCCTCTACCCTCCACTCTTCCCCTCTCCCTTCCCCTCCTAATTCTCTCTCTCTCTCCTCTCTCTCTCCTTCCCCTCCTAATTCTTTCTCTATATATATCTCTCTCTCCCTTTTCCCCACTCTCTCTCATTTTCCCTCTCCCTTTCCCCCTCTATCTATCTCTCTCTCCCTTCCCCCTCCTAATTCTCTCCCTCCCCCTCTCTTCATCTCTCGCTCTCTCTCTCTCTATCTCTCTCTCTCTCTCTCTCTCTCTCTCTCTCTCCCTCCCTCCCTCTCTCTCTCTCTCTCTCTTGCCCACCCTCCACCTCCTAATTCCTCTTGGGTATATGTGTGTGAAAATCAGATATCTAATTTATAGCACCAAAATATTACATTTTAAAATGTTTTTCAAATTAGATATTAGACACGAATTGGATATCCAAAACAAATTGGATATCCAATTTGTAGTACTTTGGCTTGGGTATTGCTATGGATCAATGTAGTGATAGCCCACCCCAAAAAAAAGTCAACTCTAGCTTTTTCACATTTTTTGGCGAGTTCAAAATGCTACTTTTTTCATGTTGCCACTTTTTGGCACATCATGATCCTGCACATACCTAGGTCTAAATGAGTTAGCTGTTATTGCTAATGTGGATCACTCCTTTCTTTGAAGGCCATACACTTATGATTGGGTCAAGTGTTATTTTCTTTAGAAAATTTCTATTGCCTTTTTGAAAGGTTAATTATGATTTGATTAGATGGGTTATGAAGCACCTATTTCAAACAAATATCTTTACAAAAGAAGTATATTGGCATGAAATTAAATATGATTTGTATTCCAATGTAAAAACTACAAAGAATGGAAACAATTCTTTCAACACATAAACTATTATGTAGTAGTCAATTAAAATGAAAAATCTTACTCTATATTAGTTAGGATACACAACTAAGAAAATTATTTAAAGTTACTTATTTATCCTAGAGGAACTAAGTATATAGTATACAAAGAAAACCAACAAACCCACAACTACGCCTATTTTGAAGGAGTTTAGTTTTCTCCCCTTCCTAATCTTGCTAATATTGTCTAATTATTTGAAAGAGATGAAGGGTCATGACACAAATTTATTCAACCTAATAAATAGCTTGGTTAATGAAACTTAACAAAAGCAACAAAACAATTTCTAAATTTTTTATTTCATGTTGAATGAAGAGTGGTGACAATAATCTACTTATAGTTTAATAAAACACTATTATAGTTTTACCAACATATACTATTGTATGCTTGCATGGATTCTTAGTTAATATATGGGGAGAGAAAGAGAGAGAGATAGAAATATATGGGAAGAGAAAGAGATGTGGAGATATATGGGAAGAGAAAGGAAGAAAGGTGGAGATAGAGAGTCAATGGATATGGGGGATAGTGAGCGAGAGATAGAGAGGGGGAGGGAGAGAAAGGGATATAGATAGACAGAGATAGAGAGAGGAGTGAGAGGGAGATAAAAAGAGAAATAGAGATAGAGATATAGAGTAGGAGAGATGGAGGGAGAGATGGCTCCATGAATGAGAGAGAAAGGGGGGAGAGGGAGAGATATCTCAATAGATAGAGGGGGGAAGAGGTGGGAGTGACATAGATAGTGGGAGATATAGAGATATAGAGAGCGATAGGGAGAGATATATCAATCACCCTCCCTATATCTCTATATATTCATCCTTATCTCTTTATCTCTCTACCCCTTTCTATCTCTTTGTCTCCCTTTCTATTTGTATGTTTGTCATTATCTCACTCTCTCTATATTTTCTTCCCTATATTTATCTTTGTCTCCTTAATTGTGCAATGGGTACATTGAAGAGGTCTTAAAGGAGAATTATCATATCTTTAATCAAATGGCATGCTACCTTGAGGATAACTCCCCAAGGACACATGGCATCCTTGGATTGTTGACATGAAATAACCAATCAAAATTTAGTTTCTCTCTCTAGTCATATTAATATATATTACTATTATATTAAATATATATTATATTAATTATATTTTGTATTATATAAAAATATACTTATTGTTAATTATTAATTATAATAATTTTATACGTATTTAATAATTTTGTTAAAGAATATAATATATAATTATAATAAATTGAATAATTATATTATTTATTATGTAAAATATAGCTAATATATACTTAACTAAATTGTAGAATATTAAAACCTAGCTAAATGGCACCAAAATTTTGAACTTAATTAACATAATGTAAAACCTAATGAAACTAGGTTGTAGCCCGTTGGTTGCGCCCACAAAAGGATATGAAAATCACAGTAAAACCTTTCCTAGGAATTGGACATTCCAACACGTGACTAATATCTCTCTATGGATGTTCATTTACTTGTCAAACCAGGGGACGTATACTTTAAATGGCATGGCAAAATATATGCACTAAGAACTAGTTTCAGTCAAAACTTAGCAAAAATAAATACTGGAAAGGAATTCTATCTACGCTGCAAGAAGGTAATGCAAAGTTATTTAACTCAACTATGATTTGATTAAAATAGAAACCATAACAGCTATGACTAAAACACAAACTATGAACTGGCCTTATGCTACAGGAACAGGCACAGGGATGGATTCCCTATGCTACATGAGCAATACAAGACTGAGTTTGTATGAAAACTTCAAAGATCAAAGCTAACTGAAGATCAACAGAAAAGAAAAGCTAACTAACTAGCTACAAATACTTACTAAGTGGTCCCCCTTAGCAAGCATCTACTGATTACACAGGTGTTGAACTCAGAACTTCATCATACTTTATTCATGAAAATAGAATGGTATACATTGCTTTTTTGATATAAAAACTAACAACAAACTCTGTCTCTTGTCAAACAGATTCTGATTTTCATTATCATACTGACTCTTACATGATATCTGCTATATCTTTCTATCACTATGCTTCTATCTTGCTCTAACTATCATCTCTCCTCTCACTTTCGTAGGAGGAGTACTTTATTAAAAATCAGGAGAGCAACTAACTAACTAACCCTATCAAAGAAAGACGTGGAAGTAAAGTGTATCCCAAAATCAAGGAACAAACTTCATAAATGAATTTATCTGTTCAACCCGATCCAAAGAGAATCTAGCACTCCACTCTTTCCAAATTGGCTGTCATTAAAAATATTTCCCAATGGTTTTGGTTAGAGAGTCTTCGCCAGAGCTTCCTCGAAGTCGTGCAGGAAATAGACTTTACTGCAAGGCCGAGATTAGCTGCGCTTGACTCGATCATTCTTCAACAACCTATGAGACAAAAGGTAATAGATGCGAAAGAAAAGGCGTATGGCACATACACAATATCCATTCATTAATCACACATTTAAATCTATTTCATCATTCAAAAATTGTATGCGGTATACCAGTCATTTAGGGAGTCAACGGGGTAATAAATGTAGTCAAGTCAACACAATAAGCTACAGGAATATGCAAATGTTTTTCTACAGGATATCCCCATAAAAGGTTTCAAAAGAGTTTAAACAGCCATGAATAACAAAAGTAAAGATATTAAAAGTCCATCATAATATCCAAACTATGAGCACATTTTGGGCTCATCACTCGTCAAATTGAAGAAGTGAAAACAAGGTCCATACCAGTGCTAAGGAAGAGTTTGTAGTTAAAACAAGGTCAATACCAGCACCGACGAAGAGTTTGGAGGAGTGAAATCAAGGTCAATATCAATGCCGAGGAAGAGTTTGGAGGAGTGAAAACAAGTTCAATACCAGCGCCGAGGATGAGGTTGAGGGAACTCAGGGAAAATCAACAACCAAGGGGAAATGAGTACTATAAGTTTGGCACCCCCATTCTAGTAAAATGGTATAAGATAAGACAGAAAAAATAAAATAGTTTAGTCTTTCACATTTTTATCCACCAGCGTCAAGTCTTGGAAAAACTCCCATAATCTACCCACATCTTGGTTGAGGTCTAGGATCTCATCACATATAGCCTTCATCACATGAGTCTGAATCAATTGTAGACTTAGCCCAAGTATATGCTAGGCTGAGGTAGATCTAATGAATGGAAATAGAGGCCTACAATTCTTCTTTAATAGCTCCACCACAAACATATGCAAGGTGTTGGTTGTTTTTATGATAAGCAGGTTGATCTTCTAATCTACCTATGGAATTGTGAATTCCAATAAAGGTCAGCTCTTAGGACCTAGACCAACTGACAAGGATTTGAAAGACCTCCTACACTTTGGGCTTTGCAAGACCCGGGGGGTGATCCCTTAATGCATTTACAACCTCTGCACCATCATCATAAACAACATTAACAACAATAAATAATCTCATTTAATAGCTGAACATAATAGAATAATACCAAATAGAATTGGTTGTTTATCAATAATATCAACTATTTGGAGCATGAGATAAATACAACAACATTTCACAGTAGAAGATAGTCATTAATTTGAAATTTGTAGCGAGCTCTAAGTAAAGGAAAAAAAATACTAAACGATATGAATAAGGACAACTTAGATCAGTGTCATATATCCATTGGAGGAGTCAAATTTATAAGCATCTAAGGGTTTATGACATATTTAACACATAACATATAAGATCCTTGATAACATTGCTTTACAATCTCATCAATATGTATTCTAACCCAATACTACTTATCAAATCCTTATACAGAACATATCCACCACAATCCCATTCAAGCATTTTAAATAATTCCTTGAATTAAACCTAAAACAAGAATCATACACACCACAATAGTGAGATGAACGAAACAACCCTTGATCATTTTATTCAAAATTTAGATATGCTTGTATAATGGAAAGACATGAGATCAAATTAATCATATTAATTCAAATGCTAGTACTATCATAAAAAATTAGATCCCCATGAATTCAAAACCTACTATAGAATGACTCAAAACCTAAATTTCATTTTCCCTAAAACCATCAGACTTTACAATTTGCTCTATAACTTCATCTAGACTTGACTAAAAATATCTAACTTTCTAACCTGTACTTTTGGCCTTGAAATCCTTCTTATAGAAAAAGGAGAAAAAAAGCATTAGGCTAGAAATCACATGTGTCACTAGCCAATTGGACCGCCTTGTGATATTCCAAAAATTTGTTACAACAACAATCTCCACAGAGAATATTCTTCTTCATCGTGCCCACTGAGAATGGTTGATGCATAGCAACAAAAAACTTCAAGAATTCTGCACCTAGAATGTCACCAAAAAACAAAACTGGAATATGTTGTAACTGCAATAGCTAATTTGTCAACTGTTAGCAGCCTACTCCTTTTCAGTCTTCCTCAGTTAAATATACATTTATCCATTTCTGGTACTCTTCATTAGTTGGCCAATCAAAATTGATCATCTCATTCACCTTGACACTATAAGGTTTGTACTTAATTGTCACCTAATTCGATTTTGTTTCAAAAGACTCCAAGAATGAGTTGGTGCTAATGATTTTGTCCATACAGCTCACCAACAAATCATAATCTAAGTTACCCTATTTCTGAGGGTTTTGTAGTCTAAACAGGATATAAAGGGGCTCTTACACTTTTTTTTATTACTGTATCTTGTGTAAGAGGTCCCATGGATACAATTTTAATTTTAGGATGCATGAATAAGGCATAGGATGAAAAATAAATTAGGTATAGCTGTTGTCCTCAATAGTTTTGTGAAGAAAAGCATGTGAAATGAGAGGTTCAAGCCTAGGTTTCAACAAAACATGTATGGGAGATCTAAGTTTATGAATTTTTATCCATGCACAAACCTAATGGGTTGTTTTTGAACACTGAATATAAACGATATACATACACACACACACAAACATATATATATATATATATATATATATATATATATATATATATATATATATATATATATATATATATATATATATATATATATATATATATATATATATATATATATATATATATATATATATATATATATATATATATATATATATATATATGTATATCTATGTATGTATGTATATGTATTTTCAAATATAAATGTAAATGCAATTCTGGATGCTCTCCTAGAACAATAAATGCAACATATCATTAAAGAAATCTATATCTATGTATATAAATGTGTATTTCTAAATGCAAGTGTAAATGCAAAGAGCATATGGTTTTGTAGTGTTATAGATACAACATATCCACAAATTAATGTAATTGAAATTCTAAAGTCTTCAACACATATAATATGAAATTGATCTGTAATGCCCCGTCTTAATAACCTAAGAATGTAACTTTTGTGTATAATAGTGGAATAATTTTAATTTTTTTAAGTTTAATTATTAAGTTAATTAGTTGCATACATTCATTAAGCTATGCGACGTTACACTACTTTGAGTTTTCCATAAGTGACTTAAGTATTTCGCATTGCACAATTTAATAATTAACATTAAGATAAACATTGCAAAACATTGAAAATTCCATTCAAGATATAATAAAGTACAAATTTGTCTCATACATTACATTTAATAGAATATACAATACTCATCCATCTGATGAGATATTTCAATAATGATTACAATTACATTTACATTATTCACCTCACAATATTTGAGGGATGTTTTCAAATACTTAATTTACAAAATACAATGAGGAAGTACACATAAGATCCAAATGTGAGCTCTCCATCCATGAAGCTCTCAATGCAAAGATCAAACTGGGGACCCAAAGAAGTAAGGTGCACATTCCACCCAACCATGTGGTACCCGTAGGTCCACCCCCCATGCTAGGAGATAGTAATAAGGTTACCTAGACCTAATCTACTAACCCTAGACACTAGTACACAATAGACTATTGGTTACATTGCTTCCAGATTTTAGACAATTGATTGTATTACAAATACAAAGTTAACTGCTATTCTAGGTGGAGTGTCATCACAATGTTGCAAAGGTTACCCTGGTGTTTCTTCCTAGGTTCCAGCCCCCAATCCTTGGGTTACCCTGGTAACCTCTTATGAAACCCAGCCCCTATTGCATACTATTGTGGAATCGAATGTCTTTTGAAGAAACAAGACACCAATTTTCCATTCCAGGCCTTCTTATCTTATACTCATGACTGTAGTAGCTCAAGAGTCATAAGTGAGGCATATACATCTTGTTAAGTGTTTTAATCTATCTATTGTGATCTTTAGTTTTCACTGACTTACTAACTATTTGTAAGTTACCCTGACACCACTTTGTGCGTCGGCCCTTACAAATAGCCACTCCCCTAAACATAACAAGGGTTTGTAAGTTTTCTTGACTAGGGTTTACAAAGTGCACAAAAGATCGACACATAATTACCAGAATTACCACAATGAATGTCTTAATTTTGTTCACAAAATTACAGTGCACTACCCTAGTTTGTTCAAACATAAGAAACCATAGTAAATTTTACTTCCCAAGAAAAGACTACATCTGGAAGACTTAATAACACATAAAAAAAATCCCCATTTTCCCAATACAAAATTTAAGCCATTAAAGCAATTACACATCTACCATTTGGATATACTAAATCCATATGCATCAGTTTGAAATCAACATATTTTAAAATCATCTTAATTAAAAGATCTATTCCAAAATCAATAAAAATAACTGTTTCATTTAATCTATTTTTTGAATTTCTCAAATTCACTATATATAATTTTCTATAATTTCATATTCTTAATTTCTATATGCATCAAAAATTAAGGAAATATAATATCTTAAAAACAACTTTCCAATATTATTTTACATACATTATTTATATAAATATATGTTCATATATATATTTAAATATAAATATGATTTTATATCATTAAAATAAAACATTCGAATTTAATACGTGATATATATAAAATCCAAATTAAAAACAACAATATGAAATTCGCATATTAAAATTTAATTAATTTTAAACCCTAAGGGCCGCAGCCCGAACTGTAGCCTCCCTGTGGGAGGACGCGGCCACGCCAGGGCTGTGCCTAGCAGCCTTCGGCTATTGTGCGTAGCCAAGGTGGCTGCACCCATTAAGGCAGGGGATGGGGAGGGTTTCGGCCCTCCCCATCTTTGTTTATTTTTATTTTTTAAATATAAAACATTCAAAATGAATTTTGATGAAATTTTTTTGTTGATTAATTAAATCATGTTCGACATCTTATACAAATTCGCTCCATGCAAATTTTGGTACAGCAGGGTTTTAAATCATTATTATTATTTTTAATTGATATATATACATTTATATATGTATATATATATATATACTTTTCAATATATATATATATATATATATATATTATTTTCAACAACAGTAAATTTATGTATCTGTACAATTTTTTTTTAATAGGAAATGAAAAGGAACATTTTTATTCTGAACAAATTGATTTTCGAAATAACTTATATATATAAAATCAATAACATAAGTTTTTAATAAAATAAATCTCCAAGTTTATTTACAAATCAAATAGAGAAATTTTATCATGAAACCTTCTATGGTTTTGTAATTTCACTTGTAGGTATTCTACTGTTTAAAATTAATTTTCATAGAGATTCTAATATTTAACAGCAAGAATTTCTTTCCTTTCTCCTCTAAAATTCTTCATAAATATTTCCTATTTTTTTTTTAATAAAATCTTTACAAAAATTCCCGAGAAAACAAAACACAGGAAAATATAAACTGATATTTTCTCAAACATTCTTTTCAAAAGAAATCAAATTATACAAAGAAGAATACCTGTAGCTTGAGATTTGACTATAGAAAATAATTCCTCTGTTGCCCGTAGCACACAATCCTCCAAAGCTTCTTCAACAAACTCACAAGATCTTCCAACCAAGGGATCTTCCACAAATATACAACCAGATACAGAGAAAATAAAAAAATTCTTAAAAATAATTTTACACAGCCAAGAACCTCTTTCATTTCCCGTGAAGAAAATTGAATAGCCTCTGTAATTTCCAAATCCCCCAATAATATCCATCAACAACCTCAACAATAATCAATTAAAGCACTGGCACACATGTCGAGAAGTGGTTGAAAAATATCTTCTCCACCACTTCTTGGCAATCTTGCCAATTCCCAATTGCATGCAATTTATTTATTTAATTTTAAATTTACAACCACTATTCAAATCTCATTCATTTATTTATTTATTTATTTTTCTAATTTTCAAATACAATATAATTTACACACTTAATAATTTAATTTAATTAATTAATTTATTTAATTAAATAAGTTTGATCTTTTAAAATCAAACCATTTAACCAAATAAGCTAATTAATTAATTAAATAATCAAGCAAGCAATTTCTTCCACATTTAAACATTAATTTAAAAACCAATAATTTAAAGCACAAAAACCAACATTAAAATTTAACCAAATTTACCTTCCAAGCAATTTATCCAAATAGAAAATACAAGACAAACCTATGACTCTGAACTAAAATAAATGATGTACTAAGACCAGGATTATAGACTAGACTAGGGTAAACCAAACTACTATCTCCCGATCAACGTATCCGTTGAGTCTTGAAAGTCTCAGACTTGAGTACCCAGGTGGAGTCGGTGTCATGTACCTACAATTCCTGCAACCAAACAAATAACGAGCATACAAATATATATATATATATATATATATATATATATATATATATATATATATATATATATATATATATATATATATATATATACATAAAGCATTAAACAGACACACCATGCAGAGAAAATCACGGATATCATAGGGCACTCGCAAGCAAGTGATGTGATTATGTTCTCTACACCAATACACGTCACAGCAAACTGACGAAATAAATAGCTGTTAGTCCATCATAAACATGTACATGGCAATAATCAACAGAAAATAAACATCTATGATATATCAAATCATGTCTGAAATCAATAATCACCAAACAATGTATCATCATGTCACAGAATAAATCCACCATCGCTCAAAACCAGCAATCAAAATATCCCTCAAATGTTGTGAGCTGAATAATGTAAATGTAATTGTAATCATTATTGAACTATCTCATTAGATGGATGAGTATTGTATATTCTATTAAATGTAATGTATGAGACAAATTTGTACTTTATTATATCTTGAATGGAATTTTCAATGTTTTGCAATGTTTATCTTAATGTTAATTATTATATTGTGCAATGTGAAATACTTAAGTCACTTATGGAAAACTCAAAGTAGTGTAACATCGCATAGCTTAATGAATGTATGCAACTAATTAACTTAATAATTAAACTTAAAAAAAATAAAAAATTAGTCCACTATTATACACAAAAGCTACATTCTTAAGTTATTAAGATGGAGCATTACATATTGGTATCAAAGAAAAGTTTACAAACACTGGATGCTCTAGGTAATCACGAGCCCATTAGGTTGACCTAGTACGTAGTGTCGCAACTGTTAGCCTTAGTTGAATAGTATCTAAAAGACTCGTTATTGTTATGTGTAGGAACATGCCTAGGTGAGGAGGAAGAGGTCATGGTAGAGGTCTAGGTGGAGGCCGTGGGCCAATCCCTTAGGTTACTCCCCCTCCTAGCCCTCATCACAGTGATCAGGAAAAACAGTTGGGTTAGAGAAATGAGGGATAAAATCCTGAACAGTCAACAGTAGAGGGTTCTCAGATACGTCCACTATTAGAGGAGATCCTAGCTCGTCTTGGACCTAGACAGGTAGATGAACAGGAGGTTGTTAGAGAGAGATAGATCTCCTAGGAGAGTAGATGACTCAACGCATCAGGATGCTATCATTGGAGGTCATATGAGGCATTTACTGAGAGCACGCCCTCCTACCTTTGATGGTACTGGAGGTGGCTTAGAGGCTGAGACCTGGCTATTGGATTTGGGTAGATGCTTTGCCATGCACCCATACGGTAGCAATACCTGTGCCAGATGCACTATTATGCACTTGAGAGGATTCACCTCTACTTGGTGGCACCTAGAGGAGCAGAAGCTCCACTTGGATATTGGTTTTGTGTCTTGGGAGATGTTTCTCGAGAGGTTTAGAGCACGGTTCCTATCGGAACACTGGAGGTAGCGTAGGGCTGACGAGTTCCATGATCTACGTCAGTTGGCTCTTTCTGTAGAGCACTATAAACATAGGTTATATGAACTCAAGCAGTATGTTGGTATTGGTGATGATGAGCCTATGCTAGTACAACACTTCATCAGGGGTTTAAACGCCTGCATCAGTGGTGGTGTCTAAGTCTTTGAGCCAAAGACTATGGAAGTAGTAGTGGAGAAGTCTCGCATAGTAGAGGAGAACCTTATTATGGCTTTAGGTGGGCACACATGAGTGTAGATTGGGAGTGTTCCTGTAGCAGGTTTTAGTCCACGGGGTGGACAGGCATAGACAGGTGGTTCTTCCAAGAACCAACAGACACCCACAAAGGGTGGGCAGCAACAACAACAACGAACACCTCAAAAGAACAATAACCCTCAACCACAACAACAAAATAGTCCTCAAACAGGAAAGGGTCATAACTGGTGGCACAACAAGCGCAATAGGCAGGATCAGCCTACGTAGAGTACTCAGTCTACTATTAGTAGGGGTAGTTTCTAGCAATCCAATGCACCTTCGGGTGGCAGAGGATTTGGTAGAGGCACAGGTACAGGTTGTTACTCTTGTGGGCAGCAGGGACACATAGCTAGGCAGTGTTCGATGAGAGGTTCTACTGGTTTTGGGCCTCGACCTACAGTTTCAGAGCCTACAGTGGGTGATGGAGGATGAGCACATACAGTATATGCTATGGTTAATGACTGCCAAGCCGATCACCAGAACACGGTGGTCGAAACTTCAGGTAAGCTACATGGTGTTAGTGTTTCTATACTTTTTGATTCTAGAGCCACTGACTCCTTTATTTCACTGACCATCGTAGACCGTAGTGGTCTTATGGCGGTAAAGCAAGGTGGTAAGTGGCAAGTTGAATTGGCCTCAGGGGTGAAAGTAGCAGTAGAAAACTTAGTACATAAATGTGAACTTAAAATTGGTGTGTTAACTACCTTAGTAGATTTATATGTTACACCCTTAGGATCGTACGATATAGTTTTGGGTATAGATTGGTTAGCATCTTATCATGCTGTAATTGACTGTCAACTTAACACAGTTAGTTGCATTAATGATTTAGGTGTGAAAGTGGAAATCATAGGTATTCAAAGACCTATCTCTTTGCAGATGATATCTGGTATGCAATTAAAGAGATGTCTTCATTAGGGATGTCAACTGTTTGCAACAACAGTTACTAATTTGGAAGAGGGTGAGAGTCGAGAGGTATCTCTTGATGACCATCCTATTCTTAGGGAATTCACAGATGTGTTTCCCGATGACATTCCTGGAATGCCACCAAAGAGGGATATTGACTTTAGAGTTGACCTAGTTCCTAGAGCCGAGCCTATATCTAGAGCTCCTTATAGAATGACGGCTCAAGAGTTAGATGAACTTCATATTCAGTTAGAGGAATTATTAGAAAAGGGTTTTATTCATCCAAGTGTTTCCCCTTGGGGAGCACCTATCATCTTCATAAAGAAGAAGGATGGATCTCTTAGGCTTTGTATTGACTATCGTCAATTGAACAAGGTTAGGATTAAGAATCGTTATCCTTTGCCTAGAATCGATGATCTTTTGAATCAAATTAAGGGAGCTAATGTGTTCTCTAAAATTGATTTGAAATCTGGTTATCATCAATTGCATATAGCTGAAGTAGACATTCATAAAACTACTTTCTGAACTCATTATGGGCACTATGAATTCACAGTAGTACCATTTGGGTTAACAAATGCACTGTATGTATTCATTAGTTTAATGAATGGTGTTTTTCGTACATACCTTGATCGCTTTGTCCTGGTATTTCTCAATGATATTTTAGTTTATTCAAGAAACATGAAGGAACATGAAGAACACTTGAGACAGGTATTGCAATGTTTAAGGGAAAATCAATTGTATGCAAACCTAAAGAAGTGTGACTTCTTTCAAACTGAGATTAAATATCTTGGACATGTGATATCTAGTAAAGGTATTGTTGTGGATCCTTCAAAGATTCAAGCTATTGTAGATTGGCCCGCGCCTACTAATGTAGGTGAAGTTCATAGTTTTATTGGTCTAGCTGGTTACTATAGGCGGTTTGTAGAGGGATTTTCTAGAATTGGTTATCCTATTACTTCTCTTCAAAGGAAAGGGAAGAAATTTGTTTGGACAAAGTAGTGTTAGTTGGCT
The DNA here is from genome assembly GCA_007258455.2 of Sequoia sempervirens. Lineage (NCBI taxonomy): Eukaryota > Viridiplantae > Streptophyta > Pinopsida > Cupressales > Cupressaceae > Sequoia > Sequoia sempervirens. Next base: position 117,951 of record VDFB02279191.1, on the reverse strand, counting down.
TTTTAGACTCTTAAAGAAAAGTTAACTAATGCGCCTATACTCATTGTTCCTGATCCTACTAAGGATTTCGTAGTATGTGTGGATGCATCCTTAGAGGGTTTGGGAGCAGTTTTGATGCAAGATGGGCGTGTGGTTGCTTATGAGTCTCGCAAACTCAAAGATCACGAATTAAACTATCCTAATCATGATCTAGAACTAGCTGCAGTAGTGCATGCATTAGTTTGATGGAGGCATTTCCTATTGGGTCATCGTTTCAAACTTCATACTGATCATCATAGTTTGCAATACATCTTTACGCAACCTAACTTGAATGTTAGGCAAAGACGATGGATGGAGTTCTTGTGTGAGTATGATTTTGAAGTAAAATATGTTCAAGGAAAAGAGAATGTAGTGGCTGACGCTCTTAGCCGACGTCGACATGAGATCTCTGCTACTACTCTTGAAGTTGATTTGAGAGGTCAAATAGTAGCTGCACTTTCTACTGATAGATTATATCAGGAAGTGAGGTTGGAGATTGAATCGGGTAGGCCTTTAGAAGGTCGATTTGCAGGTTATGTCTTAGAATTAGATGGTATATTATGGCATTTAGGTCATATTTATGTACCACATGTTGGGAGTCTTCGTACATTAATTATGACTGAAGCCCATCGAGCTCCTTATTTAGCTCATCCAGGTGTCAAGAAAATGCATGCTAATCTTCGGCAACTATATTTTTGGCCTGGTATGAAACATGATATTGCTGACTACGTATCGAGATGTCTTGAATGCCAGTGAGTCAAAGCTGAGCATCATCAGCTCGCTGGATTATTGCAGCCACATCTCATTCCCGAATGGAAATGGGATATTATATCCATTGATTTTATTGTAGGGTTACCTACGTCATCACGTCGACATGATGCCATTATGGTAACTATTGATTGTTTGACTAAAGTAGCTCACTTTTCACCAGTACGATCATCTTACAATGCTTCATCTGTAGCTAGGATATTCATGGAGGACATCATTAGATTGCATGGGATTCCTTGTAGGATTATTTTGGATAGAGATCCTGTATTTACTTCAGCACTTTGGACTTCATTACAACATGCATTAGGCACACAGTTGAACTTTAGTTCAGCGTATCATCCTCAAACCGATGGACAAACTGAAAGAGTTAACCAAATATTAGAGGATATGCATAGGATGTACGTAATGGACCAATAGTCACGTTGGGAGGATTACTTGTACTTAGTAGAATTTTCTTACAACAACGGATATCAGAGTTCCATAGGTATGCCACCATTTCAGGCATTATATGACCGTCCTTGTCGAACTCCACTAAGTTGGGATCGACTTGAGGATAGAGTATTACTTGGACCTGAGATGCTTCGTGACATGGAGCAATAGGTTGACCATATTAGAGAGCATTTGATAGCAGCTCAGGATAGGCAAAAGAAATATGTCGATGCAAATAGGATCGATCGATAGTTCACTGTTGGTGATAGAGTGTTTCTTCGAGTGCAACCGCGAAAGAGTCCAATCCGTTACAGAAAAGGCTCTAAGCTTGTACCTCATTTCGTTGGACCATTCAAGATTTTAGAGAGAATTGGTCCCGTGGCAGATCAATTTGCCTTACCACCCAGTTTGTCTCGTATTCATGATGTTTTTCATGTATCAGTTCTTAGACCATATCATCCCAACATATCTCATGTACTTGATTGGAATGCGTTATAGGTAGAGGACGGGCAGCTGGCTTTGGAGCACGTGGCCATTCTACAGTGCCAGACGCTCAGTCTCAGGGGTCGAGACATTGATCAGGTGAGGTTCCAATGGGATCCTAGCTATGAGGCTTCTGCTACCTGGGAGGATGCGACATGCATGAGGGAACTTTATCCCTATCTGTTCGCAGGCTTTCAGGAGCAAGCCTGATCCTAGGGGGGGAGGATGTAGTACCCCTCCATTTATGCTTATGCTTTCTACTATTGTGTTTTCATATTGTTAGACCTATGATGCTTTGTTGGATATTTTGATCGTTGGTTTTGAGCGATAGTGGATTTATTCTAGGACATGATGATACATTGTTTGGTGATTATTGATTTCAGACATGATTTGATATAGCATAGATGTTTATTCTTTGTTGATTATTGCTATGTACATGTTTATGATGGACTAACAGCTATTTATTTTGTCAGTTTGCTGTGATGTGTATTGGTGTAGAGAACAGAATCACATCACTTGCTTGTGAGTGCCCTGTGATATCCATGATTTTCTTTGCACGGTGTGTCTGTTTAATGCTTTATATATATATATATATATATATATATATATATATATATATATATATATATATTTGTATGCTCGTTATTTGTTTGGTTGCAGGAATTGCAGGTACATAACACTGACTCCACCTGGGTACTCAGGTCTGAGCGTGTCAAGACTCAACGGATACGTTGATCGAGAGATAGTAGTTTAGTTTACCCTAGTCTAGTCTATAATCCTGGTCTTAGTACATCATCTGTTTTAGTTTAGAGTCATAGGTTTGTCTTGTATTTTATGTTTGGATAAAATACTTGGAAGGTAAATTTGGTTAAATTTTAATGTTGGTTTTTGTGCTTTAAATTATTGGTATTTAAATTAATGTTTAAATGTGGAAGAAATTGCTTGCTTGATTATTTAATTAATTAATTAGCTTATTTGGTTAAATGGTTTGATTTTAAAAGATCAAACTTATTTAATTAAATAAATTAATTAATTAAATTAAATTATTAAGTGTGTAAATTATATTGTATTTGAAAATTAGAAAATTAAAAAAAAAAAAATGCATGAGATTTGAATAGTGGTTGTAAATTTAAAATTAAATAAATAAATTGCATGCAATTGGGAATTGGCAAGATTGCCGAGAAGTGGTGGAGAAGATATTTTTCAACCACTTCTCGACATGTGCGCAAGTGCTTTAATTGATTATTGTTGAGGTTGCTGACGGATATTATCAGGGGATTTGGAAATTACAGAGGCTATTCAATTTTCTTCACGAGAAATGAAGGAGGTTCTTGGCTGTGTAAAATTATTTTTAAGAATTTGTTATTTTCTCTATATCTGGTTGTATATTTGTGGAAGATCCCTTGGTGGGAAGATCTTGTGAGTTTGTTGAAGAAGCTTTGGAGGATTGTGTGCTACGGGCAACAGAGGAATTATTTTCTAGAGTCAAATCTCAAGCTGCAGGTATTCTTCTTTGTATAATTTGATTTCATTTGAAAAGAATGTGCGAGAAAATATTAGTTTAGATTTTCTTGTGTTTTTTTTCTTGGGAATTTTTGTAAATATTTTATTAAAAAAATTATATATAGGAAAGATTTATGAAGAATTTTAGAGGAGAAAGGAAAGAAATTCTTGCTGTTAAATATTAGAATCTCTATGAAAATTAATTTTAAACAGTAGAATACCTATAGGTGAAATTACAAAACCATAGAGAGTTTCATGATAAAATTTATCTGTTTGATTTGGAAATAAACTTGGAGATTTATTTTATTAAAAACTTTTGTTATTGATTTTATATATATAAGTTATTTGGAAAATCAATTTGTTCAGAATAAAAATGTTTCTTTTCATTTCCTGTTTAAAAAAAAATTGTATAGATACAAAAATCTACTGTTGTTGAAAATTATATATATATATATATATATATATATATATATATTGAAAAGTATATATATATATATACATATATAAATGTATATATATCAATTAAAAATAATAATAATAATGATTTAAAACCCTCCTGTACCAAAATTCACATGGAGCGAATTCATATAAGATGCCGAACGCGATTTAATTAATTGCCAAAAAAATTTCGTCAAAATTCGTTTTGAATGTTTTATATTTAAAACATAAAATTTAAACAGAGATGGGGAGGGCCAAAACCCTCCCCATCCCCTACCTTAATGGGCGCAGCCTTGGCGTGGCTGCGTCCTCCCACAGGGAGGCTGCGGTTGGGGCTGCGACCCTTAGGGTTTAAAATTAAATAAATTTTAATATGCGAATTTCATATTGTTGTTTTTAATTTGGATTTTATATATATCACGTATTAAATTCGAATGTTTTATTTTAATGATATAATATCATATTTATATTTATATATATTTATATATATATGAACATATATTTATATAAATAATGTATGTAAAATAATATTAGAAAGTTGTTTTTAAGATATTATATTTCCTTAACTTTTGATGCATGTAGAAATTAAGAATATGTAATTATAGAAAATTATATATAGTGAATTTGAGAAATTCAAAAAATAGATTAAATGTAATAGTTATTTTTATTGATTTTGAAATAGATCTTTTAATTAAGATGATTTTAAAATATGTTGATTTCAAACTTATGCATATGGATTTAGTATATCCAAATGGTAGATGCGTATTTGCTTTAATGGCTTAAATTTTGTATTGGGCAAATGGGGATTGTTTTTATGTGTTAGTAAGTCTTCCAGATGTAGTCTTTTCTTGGGAAGTAAAATTTACTATGGTTTCTTATGTTTGAACAAACTAGGGTAGTGCACTGTAATTTTGTGAATGAAATTGAGACATTCATTGTGGTAATTCTGGTAATTATGTGTTGATCTTTTGTGCACTTTGTAAACCCTAGTCAAGAAAACTTAGAAACCCTTGTTATGTTTAGGGGAGTGGCTATTTGTAAGGGCCAACACAAAAAGTGGTGTCAGGGTAACTTACAAATAGTTAGTAAGTCAGTGAAAACTAAAGAACACAATAGATAGATTAAAACACTTAACAAGATGTACATGCCTTGCTTATGACTCTTGAGCTACTATAGTCATGAGTATAAGATGAGAAGGCCTGGAATGGAAAATCAGTGTCTTGTTTCTTCAAAAGACATTCGATTCCACAATAGTATGCAATAGGGGCTAGGTTTCGTAAGAGGTTACTATGGTAACCCAAGGATTGGGGGCCGGAACCTAGGAAGAAACACCAGGGTAACCATTGCAACATTGTGATGACACTCCACCTAGAATAATAGTTAACGTTGTATTTGTAATACAATCAATTGTCTAAAATCTGGAAGCAATGTAACCAATAGTCTGTTGTGTACTAGTGTCTAGGGTTAGTAGATTAGGTCATGGTAACCTTATTACTATCTCCTAGCATGGGGGGTAGACCTACAGGTACCACATGGTTGGGTGGAACGTGGACCTTACTCCGTTGGGTCCCCAAGTTTGATCTTGGCATCGAGAGCTTCATGGATGGAGAGCTCACATTTGGATCTTATGTGTACTTCCTCATTGTATTTTGTAAATTAAGTATTTGAAAACATCCCTCAAATGTTGTGAGGTGAATAATGTAAATGTAATTGTAATCATTATTGAACTATCTCATCAGATGGATGAGTATTGTATATTCTATTAAATGCAATGTATGAGACAAATTTGTACTTTATTATATCTTGAATGGAATTTTCAATGTTTTGCAATGTTTACCTTAATGTTAATTATTATATTGTGCAATGTGAAATACTTAAGTCACTTATGGAAAACTCAAAGTAGTGTAACGTCGCATAGCTTAATGAATGTATGCAACTAATTAACTTAATAATTAAACTTAAAAAAAAAAATTATTCCACTATTATACACAAAAGCTGCATTCTTAGGTTATTAAGATGGGGCATTACACGATCAAACTATCAAACTACATGAGAAATAAATGAAAATGGTAAATGCATATACATTATGTGTATTTGTAAATGTAAGTGTAAAATAAATAAGAATAATGAAAATTATAAAAGAATACAAGGAAAGGTCTCGTCCCTTCTTGGTATTGATAACCTCCTCCACACACAACCCTTAAAAATTATGAATAGATGAATATAATATTTGAAGAACTCAAAGTTGATTCTCTCTTACCTGATGCAATTAATCATTTTATCCTTACAAACATTTATAGTGATTACTAGAGGCACATAGACTAATTCTTCATAATAGAAGAATTTGATCATACTTTTCCAATGATGGCATTATGATAAAACCTTAGGTTAAATGAATAATTCCTAGCTAATTTTTTTAAATCATGTCTAACTGTATAAGAGAAGACCACTGCTATGTGTACCTAGATACCATGGAGAAAGGCTAGTATTTGGGATCTTTCATCAATCATCCTACCTTAAAACATACCAAAAGTCTCCTAGCAATTAGACATAGCAAGATTTAATATGACTTAAAAAAAAGTTATTGCCAAAGTGTAAACTTATGATGACTTAACCAAGCCTAGTACACACTCCCTCCCCATTAACCACTTAGACATATGGAAATTAAATGTAAATTTACTACTATTTTTAGTCATGTAGGTGTCCAATAAACCACTCGGTGGTGTTTCCCTTTATGTTTATTTACTTGAATGAAGAGAAAAAGTCCTTTGATTACAATTAGAGAATACATTTGAGGCCTTGGTTGTGTAACTAGTGGACCATAGTCACATTTAACACTTGTTACAAAGTTTGGGAGTTAAAACATTAAGTAGATTTGATCTGTGATGGAAACATTTGGATGGTAGTAAAAACAGCTTGCAATCTATCAAGACTTGATTACCTTATAACCTATGAAATTCTAGCGACAAAATGATAGATTAATCATAATGTCACATTGGGATCACATCACCATGAAAGAAATTCATCCAACATCCTTATGAGTGCAGGTACCACCAAATAGGTATTTTTCAGATCTTTCTTCCTTGAGTGAGGGAAATTCAGGAAGAGAAGAGGAAAGGGAGACATGCAGTATGTCTAAAATAGGGAGATCAACTAGAGGTCAAAATATTAGAAGAAAATTCTATAAATGCATGGAATTTTTTCTTGCTAAAGGGGGGTCATGTTCTTATGATGATGAGAGAAGAGGCGACATCAAGGTGACCTTGAGGTACAAACATCCACGAAAACAATGGGTATCCAAGGACCTTCCTCCAATAAACACTAATTTTTGTGTCAATGAGAGGATATATCGCATAACACCATTGTCATTACATGGTTTGGGCCTATTTTGCATGGATGACATAAAGGTCTGTTATGAAAAAGTTACTGAATTGATGGAGTATGTTAGACCCTGTTACAGTTACAAAGATTGGATGCAACTAGTTGATATACATGAAGTATGCATAGGTATGCACTGTCAGCAAATTATATACAACTAAAAGATAAGGATAAAAATAAAGGAGTGGCTATGTAAATTGATGGAAGGCCAAAAGTATAAGGGAATATTGCAAGGTTTATAAATAGTACATGACCTGGGTCAACAAATAAGAAACCCAATTGCATATTCGAGGTGCGCGAGGGAAACTGTGTATTCGTATGTGTGATAAAATCAATAACTATAAGGGAAGAGTTTCTAATCGATTACAATTTGAATTGCTTAGTGAAAAATACAGTTACTATGGGGGTGGTACGTACTATGTACCATTTTACCCAACCTCCAATTAATGACTCCAATATACCATTTTATTCTTTTTTTTTTCATAAGTCTATTGGTTTCATTTTGGTAATATTTTTTTATATCTATTTTTTGTCATAGGGGACATTGATGTTACAGAGAAGGCTCTAGCCTAGAGTACATATCAGATGTATCTTTCGGTGCTTCTACCCAATAGGTTTACCTCATTGTAATTATAAAAATTAGATATGAGCAAAATGTTTTATTGTTATATTTTTTTCATAAGTTTATTGGGTTAATTTCGATAATGTTTTTAATATTATTGTTGCAATCCATTGATTAGGGAAAGGAACCAGCAGTAGAGGAGAGCATCCATAGTGAGGTGCAGTCAATATTTTGTGATGATGACATCACTTATTTAGCAAACCCTCACGATATGATAGAGAAGATTAAAAAAATAAAAATGAAGAAATGGTTAAGTTGATGTTCATAGTGCCTCAAATATATGAGACACAAGAGAGGGTTAAAATATTGACTGAGAGATTAGAAAACTTGCAAGTAATTTGTCATGAGGTCTTTAATTATAACATAAGTTCATTCATGGTTTTATATTTTGTACTCTTTTATGTCATGAACTAAAATATGAATTGTTTTTTAAGGGTTATTTTCCTCCTCATGATGCTCCTGGCCATGATTAGGGTACTGCAAATGCTGCCTGAGGAGTAGGGGTTGGTACAAGTGTCCATCATGATCTTCCTATGCATACATCACATCATTTGACTCCATCATCCATGCCTATATTGTTGTCTAAAATGTTGGCAACACATACCATGCAGGCATCCATTAATGCACCCTCTGGCAGTGAACACATGCCAAAACATGTACCTGGGGATGTAGAGGCCACTAGTACTGGTGATCTTTTAGTAGCATTTCCTGGATCTTCCTAGATTACTAGTATAAGAACATTGCCAGTCACACTTGTGGTGACCGAGGATTTCATTCCCATAAAGATAGAGAAGGTCTGAGGTACTTTAAAATATTTTAATTATTATTATATATAATCCAATTGAAATTTACTTATTGATCGCTCTTTTTAGACTATTGATCCCATGATCATTTTGCAGGAAATAATGTTTTTTATAAACATCTAAGTGATATTACATTGGAGATCTTCGGGCCCACCATACATACATGATGGAATGCCCAAAATAAAGATTTAAAATATGAGCTCATTAACTATTTAGTTGTGTTGTTCGGTGATAAAACATTGAACTGAACCAAGGTCCTTAAGAAAGATGGTACCTATCTAAAGTATGCGAGGGACCAATATAGGTCACATTTAGAGAAAAATAAAAAGTACGAGCGTCCCCCATAATTCTAGAGAGGGAGTGGAAGGACCTGGTGTCAGATGGAAAGGAGAAGGCTGAAAAGAAAACGGGAAAGACACCACCGGGCCAAGGAAGGTATGTGATACTATCAACAATGTAATTAGATACTGATTACTTTTTCTTTTTACATAATCTAACATATTTCAAACTTTTCATAGGCTGCCCAACACATCGAAGGAAACAAAGGAAAGAATCAAAAAACACGGGCAACACAAACTTAGCTCTGGTGGTTATATGAAATTAGCCGCATGAATTGTAAGTATCAATAAATGAAATATAGTATCCAAATAATAAATTGAAAACAATTTTGATTTTATCACACCATAAAAGAAAAATTCATGATCTTATGCAAAAATGTAGGGCTCTGAATTCAATAGAGTTCCCAAAGAAGATAACCTAAATATTTCCTTCTAGCAAGGCTATGGAGCCATTGCTAAAAGCCTAAGAGTCTTGACTGGGAAAAAAAAACCTTCCACTATATCTGACACATAGGTAAATAAACTCAATAAATTTTATGTAAAATTGAATACTTGTGCAATCTATTCAATATTAATTTCCACCATAAAGTAATTACATGCCTATTTATTTTAAACATTCAAGAAATGATAATACTGCACATGACATTGGAATGTAGCTTGGTGAGGGTGGAGCACAACCTGCAGATGAAGGTCGTGGTGTGCATCCTAGTACTTTAGAGCATGTAGAGCATGATCAACATGTTGAGCATGATTAGGCTAGAGAAGGTTGGGAACATGATGTGGCCCCATCAGATAAAGATGACCCCTCTAAAGTTCTTATAAATATATTTAATTGCAATTGGTGTATTAATTAATGTAACCTTTCGCGTTTCAACTTTAGAGAATGTACAGTGTGATCAATGTGTTGAGCATGATCAGGCTAGAGAAGATCAGGAACATGATGTGGCCTCATCAGGTAAAGAGGACCACCCTCATGTTCCCTTCAGCATATTTAATTTCAATTGGTGTATTAATTAATATAACCTTTTGTGTTTCAACTGCAGATCAGGATTTAGAGGGTGTTCAGCATGTTGAGCATGAGTCTATAGCAAAATTTCAAGAACATCATTGTGGACCCATCAGGTAAAGAGAACCACTCTAATGTTCTTTTAATTAATTAAATACTTCTAACAATAATAATAAAACATATTAGTTTAACATTTCTTTCTTATTGTAGCAGACCCCCCTTGCAGCAGCATCCACGTCATGAGCAGAGGACTAGGCGTACATTAAGATCACAAGCAGAGGGTAGAATAACTAAAGGGGGGACAAATATTGATTTAGAAAATGATACTCCACTTCAACTTTATGTACATTGAAAAAAGAAACAAAAAAAATTGATTGTAATCATATCATAACAACCATATTTTTTATAATATGTAAAACATGAAAGAATGAATATCATATGTTAATGAATGAATGTGAATATGTTAACTAATGAATGTTATATGTTAATGAATGAATGTTATATGTTATTAATGGATGAATGAACGAATGTTATATCTTATTAATGGATGAATGAATGAATGTTATATGTTATTAATGGATGAATGAAGATTAATGTTATATGATTGGGTATGGGGAATTGAGAGTGATGTGAGGGGGGGGAGAGGGGCCAAATGAGCTTCCACCGTCACGTGGTTGGTCCTGTTAAGTAGTGAATATTAAACTATTCTCGAAACAAGATGAATCTCAATAAGGTAATGCACTTTTCAATATAAGAAATGTGTCATTTGAAGCATCAAACTAATATGCAAAGATGAAATAAAGTGCTAACTTTTCACTATGGTGGCATAAAAATGATTCTTTATACCCTGAATCCATGCTCTACATCATAATTTGAAGTTGAACATTCCATTCCAATGTTCTGAGTTTAGTTTGTTTGTATGGCTTTGTATGAATACCACACTTTGTTGTGTGTGGATTTGGTTTCAAAGCTTTGTTTCTTCTATTTTTAGTGGTGACATAACTCTAAAATTTGACTTTTGTGCATAATAGGTTAGTGGAAAAATTGATGGCTTTGAAGGGTTTAGAGGCTTGATTGAGATAGATACACGGATATTTGGATCTTCTTGTTGATGGGAGGCTAACCTTAACCATGAAATTTTGTACCATCTACAGGTAAGCAAAAGTGTCTCTACTTAAATTCGTTCTTGATCATAAATGTTGTAAATGATATTAATGATTTTAATTTAAGATTCGTTTCATTGTTATAATGATCAACATGTTATACTTTTCTATAAATTCACGCATTCTCTTGCCCCCTACCCTTTGCTCTCTCCCTCCTCCTTTTAAGAATTTTCTTTTTCATAAAAGATTCACATTTCTGTCTTATTTACACAAATTTATCTGAAGTGCTAGGAGTGAATAAAGATATGTAAAGGATGATGGATTATGTCTAAACAACAACTTTCCATCTTATAGCTAATTAAATCCTTAATATTTAAATAGTTTAGAGGTCAAATAATTCTTGTATATGCATGTGTAGCAATAAGGGAGCCTATGTGAATATTGAAATTTAAAACATCACTTTGGTATTTTTCCTTAGGTAGTGAAATGATATTTTGAGTAATACAAACCTACACACACATTGATATTTTTCGGCATTGCATTGAAATTTTTTTTTCTCTTATACCTACCCACGGCTAGACATGGAGGTATATAATATTGGTTTCTAGGTTTATTCTATAAGTATTTAATTTCACAGAGGAAGACTAAAATCTTCTTAATGTCCTGTGTTAGGTGTGAAAGCATATGAATCACTTGTTGAAGGCACCATTTTGTATTCATTCAAAAATCGGTTTGTTCTTTTTTTATGTTTCTTGCATGTGCTATTTTTAGGCTCTAGAGATGTAGCCCAGCTCTTTCCTTTGCACTTTTCATGTATTTTGATGATTACAGTAGATTGTCCTCATAATTTTTCATGTAGATCTGTTTGTAACCTTATTTTCTACCAATTAATTTGCAAACCACTCACATATTAAGGACCATTTCACTAACTTGTAGTCATCCATTACTTCATATGTTGCAGGTTGTGTCTGTGTGTGAATAAATCCTGATGATTGCGAGAAATATGATCCTACAAGTGTACCCAATTTTTCTCAAGTAAAAGTCTTACCTTATTTTATCGTACTTTAAATGGTTAATTGAAGGTGATTCTTTAGATATAAGATAGTTGAACCTTGGATTAAAATATGGTATTAGATGGGCAGTATAATGATAAAACTGAGGTCCATTGAACACAAATTAAGAAACATAATTTACTGGACTATGAATAGTGTTACAATTATAATTATTTCTCCTTTACCTACCTCTGCATTAATGAAAAAGATAGCAGATATTGGAAGTTCATTACATGTCTCATGTATGTGTTAGTATTTTGATTTTTTTTAATTTGTTCAAGAGCTTGATTAGGTCAAGAATATGTTCTACAAGCTCTATTCTCTTGACACTGCTTAGCATTTTCCCTACACATTTTCTCTTCAATCTAGACGTTTCTTAACTCCTTCCCTTGTTATCCCTTCATTGTTCTCAAGTGTAATGCTTTTTCTATGCATCTTGCAGTTTGTATGTATGATTAGTTATCTCAAGTGTAATGTTTTTTCTATGCATCTATGCATCTTGCAGTCTGTATTTATGAACAGTCATCAGTCTCTGTGATGGTACATTTCAACGAATATTTTTACAAAAAAAAATTGTATTGTTTCATTGCAATTTAGATGAAAACCACTGACAAATCACCAAAAAGGTTTGACAAAGTTCCTATAGCTACAATGAAGATTTCATCGTAACTCCTTGCCCATTTCATCACAATTTTGACACAATTTTGTTGTTGTTCCAACGGTACTCCTTGCCCATTTCGTCATAATTTTGATGAAACTTTGTTGTAGTTTTGACGCTACTCCTTACCCATTTCGTTGAAATGGAAATGAACTTCTAGTGAGCTATTTCAATACTACTCCTTGCCCATTTCATCAAAATTGTGACAAACTTCTGGTGTTGTTTCGACGCTACTCCTTCCCAATTTCATCGAAATGTTGATGAATTTCTCATGTTGTTTTGAAGCTACGCCTTTCCCATTTCATCAGAATGGTGACAAAATTCTAGTGTAATTCATCAATATTCTGATGACTATCTAAGTCATTTTATGATGCTGACGACCGACGAATCTACGTCATTATTTTGATATTTAATTCATCATTATCCTTTCGATGAAAAAACAACGAAAATGTTTTTGTCATTTCGGTCACTTTTCCATCAAAGATTTTTCAAATGACCGACAAACATTCATCGAAAAATGGTGTCAAATTCAGTACTGGGTTAAGGGGTGAGAGATAGAGGGAGTGACTGAGTGAGAGAGAGACCTAAGAGAGGGAGAGGGAGTAGGATATTAGAGATACTTGAGAGAGAGATAGAGAGAGGGAGGGTTAAGGGTAGAGGGTATATGGTTTAAGGGTTTAGGATTAAGGGTGGAGGGGAGAGAGATAGAGGGAGTGAGTGAGTGAGAGAGATACCTAAGAGAGGGAAAGGGGGTAGGAGGGAGAGACTTGAGATAGAGTGACTGAGTGAGTGAGAGAGAGAGAGAGACCTAAGAGAGGGAGTGGTGCTAGGAGGGGGAGAGACTTGATAGAGAGAAGGGAGGGAGTGGGAGAGAGATATAGGGAGATAAGGTTAATGGTAGAGGGTAGAGGGTTTAATGGTTTAGGGTTATGGGTAGAGGGGAGAGAGATAGAGGGATTCAATGAGAGAGAGAGGGAGGGAGTGGGAGAGAGATAGAGAGTAGAGGGTTAAGGGTAGAGGGGAAGTAGATAAGAGTGAGTGAGTGAGAGAGAGACCTAAGAGAGGTAGAAGGGGTAGGAGGGTGAGACTTGAGAGAGAGAGGGAAAGAAGGGGGCAGTGGGAGAAAGATAAGGGGTAGAGGGTTAAACATAGAGGGTAGAGGGTTTAAGGGTTTAGAGTTTAAGGGTTAAGGGTTTAGGGTTTAGGAGGGTAGAGGGAGAGATAGAGGGAGTGAGAGAGAGAGAGAGACCTGAGAGAGGGAGAGGGGATAGGAGTGAGAGACTTGAGAGAGAGAGAGAGGGTAGAAGGTTTAAGTGTTTGGGGTTTAATGGTTAAGGGTTAATGGTTTAGGGTTTAGGGTTATGGGTAGTGATGGAAGTTAAAAGTTTTGTTCTTTTTGTTCTATTTTATCCTACCTTGTGTCTTTGGTCATCTATGGTGTTTGGGAAAATCCTAAGGTTGGGGTTTTACCTTTGTGTTCATGTAAAACCCTAGTGTTCATCTTACACCTTGGATGGGATCTATTTGGCCGTTACTTTTTGGGAAGGTTTTAAAATGACTTAAGCCCCATCACTTCGTCTAGGCTTCTTTTATTTCCTTCACCTGACTTTATTTTTCCTAAGTCCTTTGTTGGTCCTGAGTTCCCTTGTTAAAACAACTTATTTCATTGTTTGTCATCGTCCTAGTGATGTCCCCTTATTCCTTTAGGGGTGAGGGCCCAGTAGTCGTGCAGGCTCACTTTCTTAGCATTTAGCAATTGATTGGAATATCATAGAACCTTCATTTTTTTTTTGAAATGTAGACTAGTCTCTTATTTATCTATAACTAAGGTCTGGATGCACGACTCATCATGCAACTCGCCACATCGATAGATCTTTTGAGAAGTGTCTAAAATTTGAATTTTTAAAGGTTCGACCAAAACTTAATCATGGAACCCCAAATAGTTGAACAAAAAAATATCATTTGTTGCTTGTAGAATATGATATTTTATTTAAATTAAAATTAATATACAACCTAAGTGGACCAAATACTTATTGATAACCATAAATATTTAATATCTCTACCTTTTATATTCAACACATATGGACTAATAGTTGAACACAAAAAAATTATTTGTTGTTATAAAAACAAGACATAATTATTTAAAATACAGCTTATATTGAACAAAAATGGACCAATAGTTGAACACTAAAACTTTTTGAAAATCCTTCACATTTAATGGGAAAATACATGTTATTTATTGTGCTCACCTTTTATATTTGTGATAGGGAAAACTATTAATATAAAATTATCCAATGCTTGTACATTGCTACCTCAATTGTTGTACACATAAGAACAATATTTTTTCACTATGATAACAATACTTGTTTAAATGAGTGTCTTGTTTTATTAAATGAGCATTTTATTTTTTAAATGATATACTTATAGTGGAGAGTTACGATATTTTATTTGAAACAAAAAATTACTTATTTCACTTCTTCATGAATGTATTTATGTTTTTTTCATATAACATTTAGAGGTTCTCATGTGTTCAAGTATGGGTCCATTTTTTATCAACATTTGGTTTTTCTTTATTTACATTTGGACTATTTATTTACAATATATAGTATAAATATGTGGTAAGACTGGGTATTATCATCACGATTGTGTGAGCGACTATTTGACCTCACACCACTACTGGGCCCTCTATGCTAATAAATGTTTTTATTTTGTAGAGGGACAATTTCGCATGGTCATAGATTAATTGTCATGTGATCTCAGTCATTCCTCGCCATCCCACGATGACCCCACCACACTGTCTTTGTTGATCATGATATCACAGGCGAGTGCCACATGTCTCATCCAGTGAAGTCAAAGGAATGAAAAATACTTTGATGCGTCTGTAATACATTATGTCGTGGGTTTCTAAAGTAGTTATAAGATGCACATTATTTAAATCAGTGGAGATGTTATAATCTCAGTAGAAAGGTGCTCGATGGTTAATAACAAGGTTGGTGACTATGTTAAACAAACAGGATTACTAATGGTTGAGATCCACGATTTCCGGCCATCACATGATCAAAAGTTGCGAGGTCTTTATGGATTGCGATATCATGGGAGGGTGCCACGTGGATCTCCTTGGCAAAAAGTAGTATGGTGGGCCCCTTATTGCCACAATGGAGACTATGTCAGTTTTCTTTGAAAGCATTCATCTGATGATCTCACCAAGAAGAAGGATCGACAACTAATATTTGAATCTGCATCAAATGTGATTAGAGTCATTCTTGCAACGCACAAGTAAGCTTTAATGGTGGCCATGCCATCTACTTCCATGGTTTGATCAAAATAAAGAAACTATTCTTCTAGTTTTTGTATCACAAAGAATTCAAAACATCTTAAATGGGGATTCTTAGTGGATATGTTCTATATAAGGATTTGATTAGTAGTATTGGGTTAGAATACATAATGATGAAATTGTAAAGCAATGTTCTCAAGGATCTTATATCTTATGTGTTAAATTTCTCATAAACCCTTAGATGTTTATGAATTTGACTCCCTCAATGTATATATGGCACTAATGTAAGTTTTACTAATTTGTATGGTTCATTATTTTATTTGTCTTTACCTAGCGCTTGCTACAAATTGCAAATCAATGACTATTTTACACTGTGGAATGTGTTGTAATTATCTCATGCTCCAAATAGTTGATATTACTAATGAACAACCAATTCTATTTAGAATTATGCTATTATGTTGAGCTATTAAATGAGATTATATGTTGTTGTTAATGTTGTCTATGATAATGGTGCAGAGGTTGTAAATGCATTAAGGGATCACCCTCCGAGTCTTGTAGAGTCCAAAGTGTAGGAGATCTTTAAAATCCTTGTCAGTTAGTCAAGGTCCTTCGAGCTACCCTTGATTGGAATTGGAAATTCTATAGGTAAATTAGAGGACAAACTTGGTTATAGTAAACACAACCAATAGGTAGAGGGGAGAGAGAGAAAGGGAGGGAGTGGGAGAGAGATAGAAGGTAGAGGGTTAAGGGTAGATGGGAGGGAGATAAGAGTGAGTGAGAGAGAGAGAATTGAGAGAGGGAGAGGGGGTAGGAGGGTGAGACTTGAGAGAGAGGGAGGGAGTGGGAGAGAGATAGAGGTAGACAGTTAAGGATAGAGGGTAGAAGGTTTAAGGGTTAATGGTTTAGGGTTTAGGGTTAAAGGTAGAGGGGAGCGAGATAGAGGGAGTGAGTGAGAGAGAGAGACCTGATAGAGGGAGAGGGGGTAGGAGGAAGATTCTTGAGAGAGAGAGAGGGAGGGAGTGGGAGAGAGATAGAGGATTTAAGGATTTAAGGGTTAAGGCTAGAGCACTAATGGTAGAGTGGAGAAACTTAGGAGTGAGAGAGAGAGAGAGGGAGTACTGGGAGAGAGATAGAGGGTAGAGGGTTTAAGGGTTTTGAGATTAAGGGTTAAGGGTTTAAGCATTAGGTTTAAGGGTAGAGGGGAGAGAGATAGAGAGAGTGAGTGAGAGAGAGAGAGACCTGAGAGAGGGAGAGGGGGTAGGATGAAGAGACTTGAGAGAGAGAGAGGGCAGAGGGTAGAGGGTTTAAGGTTTGGGGTTTAAGGGTTAAGGGTTTAGGGTTCTGGGTAGAGGGAGAGAGATAGAGGGATTCAGTGAGAGAGAGAGGGAGGGAGTGGGAGAGAGATATAGAGTATGTATATGGTTAAGGGTAGAGGGTAGAGGGTTTAAGGGTTAAAGGTTTAGGGTTAAGGGTTTAGGGTTTAGGTTTTAGGCTTAAGGGGATAGAGATAGATGGAGTGATTGAGTGAGACAAAGACCTAAGAGAGGGAGAGGGGGTAGGATATTGAAGATACTTGAGAGAGAGAGAGGCAAGGAGTGGGAGAGGGATAGAGGGATAGAGGGTTAAGGGTAGAGGGTAGATGGTTTAAGGGTTTAGGGTTAAGGGTGGAGGGGAGAGAGATAGATGGAGTGAGTGAGTGAGAGAAAGACCTAAGAGAGGGATAAGGGGTACGAGGGAGAGACTTGAGATAGAGTGAGTGAGTGAGTGAGAGAGAGACCTAAGAGAGGGAGTGGTGCTAGGAGGGAGAGACTTGAGAGAGAGAGGAAGGAAGGGAGGGTTAAGGGTAGAGGGTAGAGGGTTTAAGGGTTTAGGGTTTAGGGTTAAGGGGAGAGATAGAGGGAGTGAGTGAGTGAGAGAGACCTAAGAGATGGAGAGGGGGTAGGATATTGAAGATACTTGAGAGAGAGAGAGAGAGGTAGAGGGAGGGAGGGTTAAGGGTAGAGGGTAGATGGTTTAAGGGTTTAGGGTTAAGGGTGGAGGGGAGAGAGATAGAGGGAGTGAGAGAGTGAGAGAAAGACCTAATAGGAAAATATCAAATAGTATTAGCTATTCATTGACAATATCAGCTGTTTGGAGCATGAGATAATTACAACACAATCCCAAGAAAAAATAGGTCATTAATTTGCAATTTTCAGTAAGCTCTAGGTAAATATGAACAAATATTGAATCATACAACATAGATCAGTGCCATATATTGAGTGTGGGAGTCAAATTCATAAGTATTCAAGGGTTTATGAAAGATTTAACACATAACATATATGATCCCTGATAACACTGCATTGCAATCTCATCAATATGTATTCTAACCCAATACTACTTATCAAATCCTTATACAAAACAGTGAGATGAATGAAACAACCCTTAGTTATCTTATTCAAAATTCAGATATGCATGTACATTAGAGATACATGAGTTTGAATTTATCATTTCAACTCAAATACTAACTTACTGTTAGACAACATTAAATCCCAATGAATTCAAAACCTATTATAGAATGACTTCGAACCTAAATTACATTTTCTAAAACCATCAAACTTTACAATTTTCTCTGCAACTTCACCTAGACTTGACCCAAAATTATCTAACTTGCTAACCCATAATTTTGGCCTTGAAATCCTTCTTATAGAAAATGAAGGAGCAAACAAGCATCGGGCCAAAAAGTACACATGTCACCAGCCAATTGGAATACCTGGTGATATTCCAAAAATCATTACAACAACAATCACCCTGGAGAATATTCCTGTTCATCATGCCAACTAAGAAAAGTTGATGCAGCAAAAAAAGCCATAAGAATCCCATGCCAAGACTGCCACCAAAGAAAAATTGGAAACCATTGTAACTACAACTTATTTGACAACCGTTAGTAGCCCATTTCTTTTATTCTTGCTTAGTTAAATATTTAGTTACCCATTTCTGATATTCTTCATCAGTCGGCTAGTCAAAATTAATTACCTCATATACCTTAGCATTATAAGGTGTATATTTAACCACTACCTGATTTGCATCTCTTTCAAAAGATTCCAAAAATGAGTTGGTGCTAATGATTTTATCCATACAGCTCACCAACAAATCATAATCTAATTCATCACAAATTAATTTAATTTGGTCATTGATGACCTCATTTGCCTGATCTTTCCACTATTGGAGTGATCTGATATTCCCTTGCTCATCAATTATATTAGGTAACAATGTGTTACCCCAATCATCAAAATTCTTGACCAATTCCCTGATCCTTCTACTCAAGTCATCTGGTAAGGTTCGAAAACCTTGCAATGATTTTACTAACACATGAGTAGGCTTTAATGATTGGGGCCTATTATTTGTATCAAACCTTGAGGCTGTATACATTATACCCAAATCACTAGCTCTAGGGATCTAATTTTGAATTAGCGGTATCACTACATCCTGGTACCTATCTATATTCTTTATTGCATCAAATAATAAAGAATATGAAGAATGTATAGATGATATTCTATTATAAACCTTTTCATTTAGGTGCCTCAAGACAGTAGTGACAATATCCTTTTTCTTTGAAAGAGATCCCTCCTCACTTACCTTAAATGATGCCTGTAATTCTTCAATTTTATGCATGAGTTTCTTCTTTGTAGGATCTACAGAGCATTCAGTTTTTGCATCAATTTGTTCTAAAGGAGGGGTGAGGGAAGGATTCTGACTAGGAGACCCTGGTGTGGAAACAATTGGAGAAGCAAGAGGCACTAACCCTGATGTCGAAGGTAATGAACTGATTCCTAGAGCACTTGATGTCTCCCCAATCCACCTCAGTTTATACCTTAACCTATCCACCTCAGTTTGCAACTCAACATTCTTTTGCTGCATTTTGTTGTATTCCTCAATAAAAAGGTTATACTTCTCCATCAAGCTCTTCTTTTCAGCCTCTTCTCTTTCAACAGTCTTTTGGGCCAATTTGGCCACATTCACAGTTAGATTAGTGGCCTCAGTGGTTCAGGTCTCTAAAGCTCTTTTTATTATTAACCCTCCTCTAAAATTTGGGTTAATATTTGTAACATCCGGCTTTCTCCCTTGTGGGGCCAATGCCCAAATTTCCAAAGTCTTGCAGTGTTGCCTTGACCTCTTCTTCAGAGTCTTGCAAGGGATGCTTGGACTTTAGAATAGCATTAAATGCTACAACATCTACAATGTCCCATTCAGGCAGAATCAATACACGAGCATGAGTCACCAATTTTCTTCCTTCCTTAGGAGTAATGGTCTTGAATTCTTCCATTAATTCAACTTTCACTTCCTCATCATTCTCCTGGTCTGACCTGTCAAGTCTCAACTCTCTCCTCTTTTTACATTTATCTTGATATTCCTCAAATTTCATCCTCCATACCAGTTGCAAGAAGACATGAGTTTTTATAAATGCATCATCATCAAGAAAATCCTTACATGCCTTCATTCTTTCACCTTGTACACATTTTACTTTCATATCCAAATTAGATAAAACCAATTCAGCTAACCTAGGAGGGGAAGACATACCAATCTGCATATCTTGATCAGTAACAACAATCTCATCCATCACATCCTGTGGTGGTTGATCAGTCCTTTACCTCTTAGGGCTTGGTTTAGATGGTGGTGATGAAGGAATATCTTCTGGTGATGATTTCAGATGAATAATCTTAATTTACCCAAGTGTTTTGAGCTTTGAACTTGGCTGTGTAGGCAATTTCATTATTTGTTTACATCTTCTATCCACTTCTTCAACACTGTTGTCATCCTTTTTCCTCCTATAAATGGGCCACCTTTATATAGGCTTGTGTGTTGGCCTTGTTTCCATTGTCTTGGAACCTTTTTCTTGCACACTCAGACTCAATTCCAAGTTTACCTTCTTGGTCCTCAAGGTGACTGTTGTCACCTAGAAATGCACCCTATGCAAAGTTGTAAAAAACTAAGCTTTCTAGTGAAACATTGGATCACTCCAAGGCTGTGGGTCACCTGAGATTGTAGTGAACCTCCGGAGAAGGCTGGATTCATTTGGGTATCACCTAAACTATTGATCACTGTGAGTTAAAAGGAGAAGGGGTGCATACAAATGAAACTAAACTAGCCTATTCATATAGTGATACACTGAGCTTGTTAAGATCAAAGGAATACTTGGGATGCACTTGAAATTTGTTAATGATCAGAAGAAAACACATCAATATGTCACAAGTAGGCTTGATACACACACATTTTGAATAAAGGAAAATACTTTCACAGAAATAGAGTCTATATGTGATTATAAAAAAATAGCTTGTGATTAATCTAATGGTGCTCTTTTACAAAGGAAGGCATGAGTATTAGATAAAGTCATGATGGAATAACAGAATTCACAAGATAACTTGATTATTAACCTGAAATGCACAACACTCTACAAGCATAGTGACAGGAAACTGAAGCATCACTAGAGGCCAAGGGAACTCTGTATTTTATATTCCAAGATCCAATTGAGTTACGAAAACATACATTTAGTCTAGAAAGGATTAATAAAAATCACTAACTCTTCTGGATGCATAGTTCCAAATATTTACAAAAAGGAAAAAAATGCCTTATATACACTAGTGTGTCGGCCCCTTAGGGTTTACAAAAATATTAGACTCAGAAAGATCTATCCTTAGATCTTTTGATTGAATTTAATGTTGCACCCTGCGTGTCCTTGTTGTGTGCGTCGGTGAAGAGTTACTGCCTGGAGAAACCCCATAGAAATTTTGAAGCTACCAGATGCATTTACTTCTAGTCCTTGTGTCCACCTACTGAATCCCCCTGTTGAGCTCCTTGAGTGCTCCTAAGTCCAGAATAGATACATTTTAATTCACATTCTGCTGATTCTATTGGCACTGGTCAAGCTATCAACGATTCACCCGTAGTTCTCCCTGGTTGGCTAGGCATATTACATGCAGACTCCCCCATGGTAAAAACTCATTTGGTCATAATCGCATCTCGGCGAGACACTTGAGGTGTCTCACCAATGCTATTATGGCCATCTGAAGCTATTGATACAATACATGATGGCTGGTGAGACATCATAGCAGGCTTTAGAATTCATATCGATATCGCTGAGGCCATTAGAAAGAAATAATTCTATCACCAAAACATCATGTCAAAAATCCCCACCCTTTAGCGAAGACACCCTGTTTTGGTGGGACACACTGCATTCGGCAAGACCTTATGCCGATGTTGGATCCCTCGCCCCAAGCTCCCTTTCATTTTGCTAAGACCTTGGCCTATCGATTAGACTTCATACCAAGTGTCGGGCGCTATATAAATGTCAAATGTTGGGGAGACCTCCCGCCGAGCTCTCTTTTCTTTAGCGACATTGCTTTGCTTTGGCGAGACATCCTAACTTTGCCCAGACCTCACACTGAGGTATTTTCATTCCACCGAGATGCTCTCTCGTCCGCAAGACAACACTGAGTTGGGGAAACCTTCCCCTAACTTGGAATGTTATATCAAGGGTTCCTTTATCGGCGAGACCCCACTGGGTTGCTGAGACCTTCTGGCGAAACCATCGCTTTGTCTCGGGCTCCAAGATTCCATTCGGCAAGACATTTGAGTGTTAGTGAGAGGTCTTACCGAAATTAAGAGGCTACCCCGAGACCCCTCATCTTCTATCAATGAGACATTATTGATGTCACCCTGAGACATTTCATTCTACTGAGCTCCAGATCTCCTTCAATGTGACTCCCATCGGTTGGGAAGACATCATGGTGAAGTCAACCGATCATACCAATTCTTGTTTTTGTCGCTGATACCACCTTCATTCGCTGAGACATCTTGTAGAATTCCTTTTTCCTCTCGGCGAGACCACTTGCCAAATTGATTTTGTCTTGGCGAGGGCCCATCCTCCTACGCTTAATGGTTGGGGAGACTCATCAGGTTGGAGAGACTTATTTCGAACTCCTGAAGATATACCGAGGGCATCCTCTATTGGTAGGACATCCCACACTTGGCCAGACCTATGCCAAATAGCCCCACTCTCCCTGAGTCCCTTCATCCTTCAATAAGACTTTAAGCCATCGGCGAGACTCATACCAAAGTCAATAGGTTACATTGATAACACTTCCTTCCGGTGAGATCCTCTTGTCAGGCAGACTTCCTGCATCGGAGAGACCTTGTGGTGAAGGGACTAACCTTTGCCGAAACCATGAGCAAGTCGGAGAGACCTATGGTGATACCTCTCACACCTCTTCGGTGAGACCCTCGGCTAGTCACCGAGACATTTTTTAGAACTCAATCCTTACACTAAGAACCTTTAGAGTCGGGGAGACCTTGTGACTTCGGCTAGACCCTTTGGTGAAGCTTGCTTGCTTTGCCGACACCACCTTCTTTTGGTGAGACCTTTTCCTTCGCTAAGACCTGCCTCTGAGACTCTTTGTTGCCCCAAATGAAAGTGGTCGATGAGACTTCAACTCTTCACTAAAACCTTTCACTGAGCGTCATAAGTCATCCTAAAGCCCATGGTCACCATGAGTCTCCTCGACTAATGATTGAATGTCCTATCAGCCAAAGATCTCAACACAATAAGAGGTCATACTGAACCCTTCCTATCATAGCAATAGGCTCTGCAGCTTCATTTGACAAGACAAAAACTAGGTCACAATGACCTATTCATAATAGAATGTATCAAAGCATCTAGTTGGCTAGACAGTGAAGATGCCATATCAACCTGGCTCTAATGGAGGCTAAGCCTGTGACTATAGAGGCATATTTCCAACAAAGCAGGCCCCCAACTTAATTCCCTATGAAATATCATCAGATGCATGGAATAACCCTCAATGGAGATATCCCATTTGGCCCTTATGAAAATCTGCAACATAGATGCCTTGCCTGATTGAGCTTGAGGCTAAAAATTAGGTAATAGTGCCCATAATTACTTTGAAATTCTCCATCAGAAAATCAATTTTCTTATGATGTGGACTGAACTCCAACAATGGATCATACTTTGGATCCATTTTGTGCACAATATCTAATAGCTTATCATAAGCTATCCATTTCTCCTTGTTCAACTCCTACCTATTTAAATCAAATTCATTTCTAATCAGGTCCTCAGGAAAGTTGAACTCATGCACAAACTTGGCACCCTTTATTCTCTATCTGAAAAGGGAAAAGAAGCCCTCGGGATCATGTTGCCCATTTGGACCACACCTTAAGTGGTAATCATCAAAGAATTTTCCAAAGTGTACCCATCCTCCCTTTGAAAATACAAAATCAGATACCACTGTATAATCTGGGAAAAAAGCTCCCTTACCCCTCCCAATGAGGTTATCCTCATGGATACAATCTATTTTCCGCATAACCTCCGCACATCCCAGTCTTGGTGGCACATTATATGGCAGTATATCAGGGGTTCCTTGAAAACCATATACCCTCAAAACAATGGTGACTGGGTATGGAATAATGTCACCCCAATTATGGTAGACTTTTAATTTTGGCCTCCTCCCCTTCAGTCTAAGGAAATCATGCAATTCCTCAGGGATCCTTGGTACATTCACCATCAGTCTAGCCCTCAATCTAGAAGCAAAGCAATTATCAAATTGCACATAACTGGTGCCTTCTTTATTACATGATAAGTCTGCACTCCATACCTGTACATGCAATCTTTCTCCATAAACAAATTGCCTTAATTCCATCTTCTCATAAAATAAGTCAACATTCTTGCACAAGAACATATGCATCAACATAGAATACCAAAATAATTGAGTTCCTGTATCATTCTGTTGCAACTTCAACAACCCTTCATGTATCCTGTCAGCCAAGAAGGAGGCAAAATCATATGTCACATAGAAATTGTGGTGTTGTATTTGCACCCCCATGAACATGTAGGCAATGGGAATCACCGTGCTAGGATTGAAACCTAAAATCTAACACAATGAATAAAAATTGGCCAAGAAATGATTTGCAAAGCAATTTACTCTGAATGGTTCTTGTTCACTAGGGCTAATATGAAATCTTGAACCCACTGCCCTAGCTAGATGACGTGGAAGCAACTTAGCCCTGAAAAGAGACTTTAATTTTCCATATTCTTGCTTCATGTCCACAAGATTGATAGGACCCAAGATACACTCGGTTCACTCAAATAAAAAACCGGTTGAACCTCTTCTCTTTTAATGCTTAACAGAACCCTTCCATCATTGTCCCTGATTACCCACATGACAAGGTCTTATCTTGCAGCTACGACCCTAAGCAAATCTATATCAGGGAACAAATTTGGCACAACCAACTTCCCCATATGATACATCTAGCCATTTGAGAAGGGGTGAGGAAAATTCCTCTTTCCATACCATAGTCTAAACATCTCCAAACCTATAATAGGAACCCTAGCATGGGTTATATTTGAACAATTATGTACCAATCCCTCCCTTAGGATTTTTCCTCTCATTAGGATCAACCCCTTCTTCCTATCATTTGTTGACAATGGAAATTGATCCAAGAAATCATCATATAGGTTCCTACTCAAATAATCAATTTGGCCAGAGTGTTGCTTTGGAGGTGCCATCTTGGATAAACTAGGGATTACTTACTATTTCACACTTCAAATAATTAGGACTAACTAGAAAATGAAATTATAGAATAAAACCCTACAATTCCCCACAATTCAATCAACCTACAGCCCTAAAAAATTTATCAACAAGCCCAATAACAAGCATACAGTAAACTATTTCTCAAATTCAAGTGCAGAATAACCAGGCGACACAGAAATTAACTCATGACTTTTGTGTTTGCAGAAATCCAAATTCTTCGCTATAGAAACTTACAACTTCACTTTTGGCTCTGAGACTACTTCACAAAATAAATTAATGCTTTTTGGTACAATAAAAGTAGGATAATTGTTTTCATTTCAATCAAATCATGCCAGCAAGTGTCTCATCTGCCATTAAAGCTTACTCACGCACTGTACGAACGACTCCAATTGTATTTAATGCTGATTTAAATATTAGTCATTGATCCATTAGTTTGATCAAATCATCAAATGATTTCCTTCAAAACAAGTTGACACAATCACCAACATGGCAATAAGGGGCCCACCATACCATATGTTGTAAATAAAATCCACGTGGCGGTCACCCACGATATCGCAATCAGTAAAGACCTTGCAACTTTCAATCACGTGATAGTGTGCAACCATAGATCTTGATCGTTGATGATCCAGTTCCTTCAAAACAATCATCGACTTTATCATTAACCATTTAGCAGCTTTCTCACCAAGATTATAACATCTCCGTAGATTTGAAACATGTAGCATCTGAATAATACTTTAGTAACCCATTGCATAACATTTTAAAGCCGGATTAATTTACCAAGGTATTTCCCTTATTCCTTCGGCTTTACCAAATAAGACGTGGCTATCGCCTGTGATATCACAATCAATAAAGACCTTGTGATTTTTGATCATGCAATGGTGGGCAACCATTGAGATCAAATGACGATTCATCAATGGTCACACAAACTCATCCCCTTCAGCTTCATCAGATGGGACATGTGGTGCTTGCCCACGATATCGCAATCAGCCAGAGCAGTGTGGTGGGGTCATCATGGGATAGTGGGGAAGAACTGAGATCAAACAACAATCAATCAATAGTCACACAAATTACCCTCTAAAAAATAAAACATTTATTAAAAGAACGAGGGGGACATGACTAGGTGGATGATAAACAATTGACATAAGTTGTTTTAAAATGATGAAACATAGGGTTGACCAGGACTTAGGGAAAAATAAAATCCCACAAAGGAAATAAAATATTAAGACCAAAGGGACCCAACCTTAGACGAAATGATGGGGCATAAGATGTTTTAGAGGCCCTCCAAAAGTAACAATGAAATAGATTCCACCTAAGGCGTAAGACAAACACTACGATTTTACACGAAGACAAAGCTAAAACCCCAACCTTAGGATTTTACCAAACACCATGAAAGACCTGAGACATAAGGCATGATAGGAAAGGAGAAAAAGGAACAAAATTTGAAGTTCCATTAGGACTTGAGAGATAGAGGGAGTGAGTGAGTGAGAGAGAGACCTAAGAGAGGGAGAGGGAATAGGAGGGAGAGACTTGAGATAAAGTGACTGAGTGAGTGAGCGAGAGACCTGAGAGAGGGAGTGGTGCTAGGAGGGAGAGAATTGATAGAGAGAGAGGGAGGGAGTGGGAGAGAGATACAGGGAGACAGGTTAAGGGTAGAGGGTAGAGGGTTTAAGGGTTTAGGGTTTAAGAATTAAGGGTTTAGGGTTTAGGGTTTAGGGTTTAAGGGTAGAGGGGAGAGACATAGAGGGAGTGAGTGAGAGAGAGAGAGACCTAAGAGAGGGAGAATTGTGGGAAATTACAAAGTTTTGTTCTGTAATTTCATATTTTGTTTAGCTTTAGTCTGGATAAGGTATGAGATACCAAGGAAGCCCTAGTTTACTCAAGATGGCACCGACAAAGCAACACTCTGTCCAGATTGATTATTTAAGTAGAAACCTACATGATGACTTCCTGGATCAATTACCCTTGTCAACACATGATAGGAAGAAGGAATTGGTTTTGATATGAGGAAACACCCTAGGGGAGAGATTAGTGTATAATTTTTTTAACATAGCCTGATGGAGCTTCAATTTTTTCTCCTTGTGTTCCTTTCCTATCTTGTCTTATGTTATTGGTATTTTACATGGTGTTGGAAAAATCCTAAGGTTGGGGTTTTGTCTTTGACTGAATCCCTCTATCTCTCTCCCCTCTACCCATAACCCTAAACCCTAAACCCTTAACCCTTAAACTCCAAACCCTTAAACCCTCTACCCTCTACCCTCTCTCTCTCTCAAGTCTCTCCTTCCTACCCCCTCTCCCTCTCTTAGGTGTCTCTCTATATCTCACTCACTCCCTTTATGTGTCTCCCCTCTACCCTTAAACTCTAAACCCTAAACCCTTAACCATAAACCCTAAACCCTTAACCCTTAAACTCTAAACCCTTAACCCCTCTACCCTCTACGTTTAACCCCCTACCCCTTATCTCTCTCCCACTCCCTCCCTCTTTCCATATCTCTCTCAAGTCTCACCCTCCTACCCCCTCTACCTCTCTTAGGTCTCTCTCTCTCTTACTCACTCTTATCTCCCTCCCCTCTACCCTTAACCCTCTACCTTCTACCCTCTACCCTTAACCCTCTACTCCCTATCTCTCTCCCACTCCCTCCCTCTCTCTCTCACTGAATCCCTCTATCTCTCTCCCCTCTACCCATAATCCTAAACTCTTAACCCTTAACCCTTAATCCTAAACCCTTAAACGTTCTACCCTCTACACTTAACCCTATCTCCATCTATCTCTCTCCCACTCCCTCCCTCTCTCTCTATCAAGTTTCTCCCTCCTAGCAACGCTCCCTCTCTCAGGTCTCTCTCTCACTCACTCACTCAGTCAATCTATCAGAAGTCTCTCCCTCCTACACCCTCTCCCTCTCTTAGGTCTCTTTCTCACTCACTCACTCCCTCTATCTCTCTTCCCTCTACCCTTAACCCAAAACCCTAAATCCTTAACCCTTGAAATTTAAACCCTTAAACCATCTACCCTCTACCCTCAACCCCCCCTCTCTCTCTCTCCATCCTACCCCCTCTCCCTCTCTTAGGTCTCTCTCTCACTGACTCTCTCTATCTCTCTCCCCTCTACCCTTAACCCTAAACCTTAAACCCTTAACCCTTAAGCTCTAAACCCTTAAACCCTCCACCCTTTATCTCTCTCCTAGTACTTCATCCCTCCCTCCCTCTCTATCAAGTCTCACCCTCCTACCACCTCTCCTCTCAAGTCTCTCTCACTCACTCACTCCTATATTTGTCCCCTCTACCCTTAACCCTCTATGTTCTACCCTCTCTCTCTCATTGAATCCCTCTATCTCTCTCCCCTCTACCCATAACCATAAATCATAAACCCTTAAATCTTAAACCCTCTACCCTCTGCCTCTCTCTCTCTCTCAAGTCTCTCCCTCCTACCCCTCTCCCTCTCTTAGGTATCTCTATATCTCTCACTCACTCCCTCTATGCTTGTCTCCCAGCTGCATAGACCTAGCCATAACCACAACCCTTAACCCTTAGGCTTTAGGCCATTAGACCCTCTACCCTCCCCTTATCTCTCTCCCACTCCTCCCTCTTTCCCTCTCTCTCTCAAGTCTCACCCTCCTGCCCCCTCCTCTCTAGATCTCTCTCTCTCGGTCACTCTTATCTCCCTCCCCTCTACCCTTAACCCTCTACCTTCTACCCTCTACTTAACCCTCTGTCTCTCCCCACTCCCTCCCTCTTTCTCTCACTTGAATCCTCTCTCTCTCCCTCTACCCACCAACCCTAAACCCTAAAACCTTGACCCCAAGCTGTTAAACCTCTACCCTCTACCCTCTCTCTCTCTCTCAAGTCCTCCCTCCCACCTCTCCCTCTCGGGTCTCTCTCTCTCACTCACTCTCTCTATCTCTCTCCTCTCAACCCTAAACCTTAAACCCTTAACCCTTAAACCCTCTACCCTCTCTCTCTCTCTCAAGTCTCTCCCTCCTACCCCCTCTCCCTCTCTTAGGTCTCTCTCTATCTCTCACTCACTCCCTCAATGTGTCTCCCTTATACCCTTAAACACTAAACCCTTAACCCTTAACCCTTAAACCCTAAACACTAAAACCCTCTACCGTCTACCCTTAACCCTTTCTCCCTCTATCTATCTCCCACTCCTTCCCTCTCTCTCTCTCTAAAGTCTCTCCATCCTAGCACCAATCCCTCTCTTAGGTCTCTCTCTCTCCCCTTCCTCCCCTCTTCCCCTCTCCCTTCCCCCTCCTAACTCTCTCTCTCTCTCTCACTCGTAAGTCTCTCCACTGTACCCTTAGCCCTCTACCCTTAACCCTAAAAACCTTAAATCCTCTATCCTCTATCTCTCTCCCACTCCCTCCCTCTCTCTCTAAAGACTTTCCCTCCTACCCCCTCTCCCTCTCTTAGGTATCTCTCTCTCACTCACTCCCTCTATCTCTCTCCCTCTACCTTTAACCCTAAACCATAAACCCTTAACCCTTAAACTCTAAACCCTTAAAACCTCTACCCTATACACTTAACCTTTTACCCTCTATCTCTCTCCCACTCCCTCCCTCTCTCTCTCAAGACTCTCCCTCCTACCCCCTCTCCCTCTCTTAGGTATCTCTCTCTTACTCACTCCATATATCTCTCTCCCCTCTACCTTTAACCCTAAACCCTAAATCATTAACCCTTAAACCCTCTACCCTCTATGCTTAACTGTCTAACCTCTATCTCTCTCTAACTCCCTCCCTCCCTCACTCTCTCTCTCAAGTCTCACCCTCCTACCCCCTCTCCCTCTCTCAAGTCTCTCTCTCTCACTCACTCTGATCTCCCTCCCTTCTACCCTTAACCCTCTACCCTCTATCTCTCTCTCCCACTCCTTCCCTCTCTCTCTCTCTCACTGAATCCCTCTATCTCTCTCGCCTCTACCTATGGTTGTTTTTACTATAACCAGGTTGGTCTTCTAATTTAACTATGGAATTTCCAATTCCAATCAAGGGCAGCTCGAAGGACCTAGACCAACTAATGAAGATTTTAAAGACCTCCTACACTTTGGGCTCTACAAGACCCGGGAGGGTGATCCCTTAATGCGTTTACAACCTCTGCACCATTATCGTAAACAACATTAACAACAATAGATAATCTCATTTAATAGCTCAGTATAATAGCATGTAATACTGAAAAGAATTGGTTGTTCATCAGTAATATCAACTATTTGGAGCATGAGATAACTACAACACATTCGTAGTGTAAAATATTCATTGATTTGCAATTTGTAGCAACCGCTAGGTAAAGACAAACAAAATACTAAACCATACAAATTAGTAAAACTCACATCAGTGCCATATATCCATTGATGGATTCAAATTCATAAACATCTAAGGGTTTATGATAGATTTAACACATAACATATAATATCCTTGAGAACATTTATTTACAATTTCATCATGTATTCTAACCCAATACTACTTATCAAATCCTTATATAGAACATATCCACCTACAATCCCATTCAAGCATTTTAATTAATTCCTTGAATTAAAGCCAAAATAGAAATCATACACACCACAAGAGTGAGATGAAGGAGACAACCCTTGATTATCTTATTCAAAATTTAGATATGCATGTACAATGGAGAGACATGAGTTTGAATTAATCATTTCAATTCAAATGCTAGTACTATCATAAAACATCAAATCACCATGAATTCAAAACCTAAATTGCATTTTCCTTAAAACCATCAAACTTTACAATTTGCTTTGCAACTCTACCTAGAATCGACCAAAAAATATCTAACTTGATAGCCCGTACTTCTAGCCTTGAAATCCTTCTTATAGAAAATGAAGGAGCAAACAAGCATTGGGCCAGAAAGTACCTCTCATTTCACATGCTTTTCTTCGCAAACTCTTGAGGACAATAGCTATACCTTCATTATTTCAAATCCTACGCCTTATTGATGCATCCTAGAATTGTAATAGTATCCATGGGGCCTTTTACACAAGCTACAGTAATCAAAAAAAGTGTAAGAGCCCCTTTATATCATGTTTGGATTACAAAACCCTTAAAAATAGGGTAACTCGGTTGTATGCAAAGAAATGAAGCTTTCTAACTCAAATCAATGCCATAAGCCCTCAAATCAGATTCAAATAAAATCTCACACATATCTTCACGACCTGGAATTAATTTCACATCAAAATATCACTACATTTTACCGTACAGTGCTGTATAATAGAAAAAATACATAAATTTTGAAGAAAAACATAGATCTTCGAATGTCAAGAGCTTCTATTTTAAATCCTCAACCATCAACAACCATTACAATGATCACTTTATGCCTTTTAAAGGCCTTTACACATCAACCACTAAACAACCACCTCTACAACTAAATTTTTAATCTTTTATGATCACATGAAACATAAAACACACTAATTTCAAGGTTGTTAACATCACTATTGAAATGTTTTTAATTTTTTTAACTTTCAAACATTAAAAATTACATCATTACATTAATTATGTAATGGCATAAAAATTAAAAACATCATGAATTAATTATGTAACTACATAAGTCAAATATAATTCTATCAAGAAAATTAATATCAAATAGATAATCTAATCGCATAACTCATACATTTCAATGTCAATGATCTTCTTCATCCAACTCTTTGTCTGTATCATCCGATCTAGATTCAA
The DNA here is from genome assembly GCA_007258455.2 of Sequoia sempervirens. Classification (NCBI taxonomy): domain Eukaryota; kingdom Viridiplantae; phylum Streptophyta; class Pinopsida; order Cupressales; family Cupressaceae; genus Sequoia; species Sequoia sempervirens. The sequence continues at coordinate 85,829 of VDFB02279191.1, read as the reverse complement.
AATTGTAAGGATTGGTCATATCATCATCATCATCATTGATAGCAGTTTTGATAATGTCATCATCCACACAGATATCATCTTCATGAACATTAACTCCTACATCATCATGATCTAGTTCCTCCTCTTCGACATCTTCGTCAGGGACATCATCAACTAACTATTGATCCTGATCATCATCTACATCATCTTCTAGTTCTTTATTATCTTCTTATTCCACCACATTATACTTTACCTTCCTTCCTCTTGGATCATGTCTAACAACAAATGACCAACCCAGTTTACCTGGAACCTTTGAGTAAAATACATGCTCACATTGGCTTGAAAGAACATAGGGCTCATTTCAAACTCGCTCAATCAACCTTGTATTAACCATGGTAAATCCATTATCATGTTCAATAATAGTTCTCTCAGGATCATTTTCATTCAATCGTAGCCTGTACCATAGGACGACAAACAAAATTAATTTGAAGGACTTAAAGTCACACTCAAGTATATTATGGGCGAGTGCATGAAGTTGGGTACCAATTTTCTGGCCACTTTTGAAAAAAGTTTTAAAAAATGCGTGCGCATTATTTCATGTTAAAAACAAAGAAAAAAGTGAAAGTACAAGCCTTGGAATACCAACCCAAAGGCTTGGAGGGCATTCACAACAAGGCCAGAGATGTGTTTTTGCAAATTCTACAATTTTTCACATAATCGGGTTCTTGCTCACCATCAAGATTGCATCTAGTTCAATATCGACAAAATAAAAAACATGGGTAATGTTAGGCTATCTCTTAGCTATCCAACAATGTAATTTTTTTCACTTTTTGACAAAGTTAAGCCTTTCATCCATAATTTCTTTTGTTTGTATATCTATTTTTTGCCAAAAAGTAGTGTTTGGTGTTTTTTTTTTTATAAATTAACCGTTCATAAAAATTTCAAATAAATTACATTTTTAGAAACTAGACTCCATTCTACAAATTTTTAAAAGAAAAAATTTCAATTATTTTCCAAAATTTGTAGGGGGAGAATGACCAAAATTCTGCTTTTTAGGAAATGCCCACTTAGAAAATTAGTTAAAAATCAAATATTCATTAAAAAATTATTAGAAAAATAGTGCATCAACTAGATGCTGTTAGCTAACTTCTGACCATAGTGATTTTAAAAATACTACAAAAAGTTCACTGTGCTCAGGTCATACAAGAGTTGCTATGTTATGTTTTTCTAACAAAAACAACACCAATTTGAGTACATCCCTCTTTTGAACCCCTTAATCTCAACCATTTTCAAAATAAATTAGTGGTTTAGAAAGTAGACACGAAGCACTTTGATCCTTGTTTTTGTTCCATCTCAAAATTTTGAGTGTAACTATCCTCAATTTCACGTCCAAGTTCAGCATTTCCTGATTTAAAAAAAAAAGTGGCCACTTAAGCCCCCTTTTTGGGAACCATCTTGGTGCACTTACCCTTACCCAAAATCCCATAGTATCAATTTTTTGAGACTTCTAGATGTATGTCGCTTCTAGATGAAACATTAGTCACCTGAAAGACTGCAGTGATACCAAAATCACATTTTTTCTTCATGTCATCCAACATTTTGATTCAAAATTCATGACCATTGCACGACATAGCCTTGTGGTGTTGCACCTGCAATATGTCAAACATGTAAAAATTATTGCAATATCATCAGTTGATAAACATATTTATTCTTGGTTGAATATATGCAAAGAAAACAATCTCAACATATATATACATCAATATAATTGAAAATAATTAATTAATATGGGTGATTAATATATTTATACATACATGTTTATCTTTTAAACCATATGCTAAATCAATTACACTTTGTGTAACATTGGAATCTCCATTACGGTGAGCTTCTTTAACCAATGAAGCCACACCTTCCCATGTTAATGCATGACCAGATTGTTGATATCATTCAATCCATACTGTCATCCAATCAAGATTGTTTTCGACGTACAAATGTAGGGCATCCCACTCTTGACCAATTGTATCAAAAAAATTTAAAATTCACAAATGACGTATAATTAGTTAAATACCATAGTAAATGACCTTAATTTATAATTGATGTATATTGAAGATTAAAAATTAAATAAGTGCAATATACATAAAAACCATATGTAAAATATATTCCAATTAATCTCCATGACCATCTTATAATTACCTCTCACTTTCCTCAATCTACCTTTCCCCATCAGGTACTCCCCTTCGATTTTGTTAATTGAGTTGGGATCCCAAATGTGATCGACATGGATCTTTGTTGTAAACTTACGAAGATATTCACTAATGTACACCATGATCTAGTATACCATATATCCCTCCACCATAGAACCCTCAGGATGTACTCTTTGTCTAACCAAAGCCTTCAAAAATTTCAAGTGTCTCTCAAGCATCCACATTGACCTTGTGCGTATAGGTCCACATAATTCAATCTCCTCAACTTGGTGTATGAGGTAGTGTTCTTGTGCATTGAAAAATGTCGAAGGTAGACACTTTTGTATTTCACACATTAGATGAGGAATTTTTCTCTTCCAATAATTTATATCTTCTTTATGGATTTCTTTAGATGACAACCATCTACAAGTGATTCAAGGTGCAAATATATTAAAGAGATTTAACAAAAATATACAGTATATTACATAACAAGTAAAACAAATGGCAATTATAAGATGTATACAATGAATTGAACTAATATCGCTACTTACCTCATGTATTTTACAAGATCATATATAACTTGCTTGACATTGTTGTCAAAGTTGTCTAGGAGAGATAGAGGTAGAACGTACTACATCAATTATAAAATGATCTTTTCATTCTTTTTCTAAAAGTAGTAAATTTAATAAACTAAAAAGTACATGCATTATACAAGTGTTTATAAGATACCAGAATAATTACCTTAATGAAGGTATGACAATCATGTGTTTTCATCCCTGACCCAAATTCCCCTTTCTTTGTTATTATATTTTTTATGTTTGCAGCAAATCCTATGGGAAATTGAATTTTTTATGTGACTTCTTTTATAGCATTGCTTTGCTACTGTGTTAATAACCAAGGAAGGGCACTTATATTAATTTGGTCTACATCGCTATTTAATTGAATGAAAATTTTCATTGCATGATTGGCTTCTTGAATGTCACTACAAATTTTGACAATTTTTTCTTTGTCATGCCTTCCATCCAATATTTTCCATAACATTTCTGTTATATTCTTTTCGATATGCATTGTATTAAATAAATGCATAATTTGTAGTTGCTCATAGTAGGACAACCTACTAAATTGTCTGGGATAACTTTTCAGTCCTTGTGGAAGCCAACCATTAATTCATTGATAAACTTTATGAAGCATATAAGTTAAACAAATTAACAATGACAATCATTGTCAATTACAACATGAGTAACACAACACAATATAAAAATATAAATTCAAAACATATCATTTATGATAGATAAAACATTTGATCTAATGTATAACCTTGACAATTAATTCTATTATATTCCAACTTTGATAGGCAAGGTGTCATTCTTCGTGGTTTTGATGTAGTCTCTTCTTTCCCATTGAAAAGATATTTTTTAGTAGTTCGATACTTATGATTTCTATGGAGGAAGTGCCTATACTCATCAAACACCTACTTTCCTAAACTTGTTGAACGATGAAATTTTATCTTTGGACCACAAATTGGGCATGCAAATTTTCCCTTTGTTTGAAGACCTACAAGATCATATATAATTGGATTAAATATGTCAATTTTTATAATTATATATAATGAATAGATTATTTTAAAAAAATGCATGATATCTACTTTATAAAATTAAATATTGTTAAAGTGCAATCGAATGTTATAACATACCACAAAAAAGTGTTAGCCCTGGGGCATCATGAATTTTTCATACAAGCATTGCATGGAATTGAAATTGTCTTTGTCCTATTGGTCTAGAGACGTCATACATAGTGATGCCATTCCATAACTTTAGTAACTCATCAATAAGAGACTCAATATATACATTCATATCTTTAACTTGGTACTTACCTAGTTGAATGAACATAAACATTACATAATTATTATAACCATTTTACTAAAATATATAAAAAGTAATGTACATGACTATTGAATGAAAAAAAATGTCATTATGCAACAAATAAGACAAATGAGATGCTACTACGTTAAATAAAATTGATGTAAACAAATACCTGGAACAGTCATTGACAATATTATGTGCTCCCTCTTTATTGACATCCATGGAGGAATGTTATTGTTGATAACAAAAATAGGCCACATCGAGTAAATAAATCTCAGCTCTGCAAATGGGTTGACACCATCTGCTCCCAATGAAAACCTGAGATTACGAGGTTCTTTTTAAAGTGTGGTCATTTTTCCTCCATGTCCCTAAATGCAGAACCATCTATAGGAATTCAAAGAATGTCATCTCCACTTCTATTTTGTGCATGGTAATCCATAAATTGTGCTAAGATTTCACACCTAAATAATTGTTTCATACGTGGAATAATGGGAATATAACGGGGAACCCTGTGAGGCAACTTTTTTTTTAGTTCATTTATTTGATATCCAATGATATGACATTCTAGCCATTTTGTTACAAATTCCTATTGTTTATGATATATAATTTGATCATTGGGACATGCATCTATTGCTTGATACTCCATTTCGATATCTTTCATAATGCCAGATAAATCTCAGTATGAGTGAGGTAAAATATTTGATGGTGGTAACAAAAATTCACCAATCAATCTACAACAAAAAATATTTTTTTAATATAAAGAATATTAATGGTTCATATTTCATCATTTATTTACTAGTGATGAACTAACAACAATTAAAATAGATGAAAAAAGATCACATATATGACATATCTTAACATCTGTGAGATTGCTATGTTTGATAAACCATTCATAACCTTCAAGTTCAACAACAACAATACAATATAGAGAAGAGTTGTTTGGGAGCCTTCATAAAGGGGCTCGTATGCCTTCTCAAGTATAGGTAAATCATGAACATCATCAAAGTCATCTTGATCATCATGATCAGCTCTACCACTAAATGTGTCATGGATCAATGTATTTGTACCATCATCTTCAACTATTATTTCTGGCCCATGATGATCTTCTTCCATAGGATCATTAACTTCATCTTTGATATTCATAGCTCCATGTTCATCTGCTTGGAAAACCACATTCTTCATGCTGTGATAATCCATATTATCTACCCTAGGGAACCCCACCTTTATAATAATGATAGACACAAATAAACCATGATCATGATCAAGTGATTATATATATATATATATATAAAATTTTAAAACAATATTAATATTTACAAATTCAATCAATATAAACACATATAACATGAACAACTTACCAATGGACCATAATCATGCCCCCCTTCAATGTGAACATGCTGCCTACAATGTTTCTCAACTGTTGTGATTAAAAGTCATCTCATCTTTAAGCCCTTGAAATTATTGCAAGGATAAAAACATTTCCCATCACTCTTTCTTTTCAATCTAGCCCACAATGTATCAAGTGTCTCTTCATTTTGTTCTGGACTATTATTATCTGACATAATTTTTCTTTACCAAGCTTGACTATTTAGATCTTCAAAAAATATCAAACTCACACTCCAATAATTTTTATTCGTAGACACATAACAAAATCTAATAATTCTAATATTTTACAACAAATTTTTTTTGCATGGAACCACCCCTGCAAAAGAGATTATAGTCTAAAGTTAATGACCCCAAAAAACACTTTAGAATGCTAATTCCAAAACTTATTAAATTATTATTTTACTATGATTTCCAACTGTTAGACTCCTAAAATCAAAATATTGAACTTGATCACAAACTTCCTACAACGATGGAGGTAGCGGGCTAGTAACAGCAAGTGACCCATTCCTAAGGAGAAACAAGTTAGAATCATCATTGCTAATGTCAATACGGATTTATCCTTTTAGTTAAAGATGTAATGTGTCACTTCTTATGATGAGATTATCCCTAGGGTCCTGAACATTGAGAGAGCCCTAATCACACAAGCAAGCACACACTTGTAGAATTTGGTAAATAAATGACTAGGTGACTAAAAATTTTAGTCACAACAACTAAAAATGACTAAATTTTGCTCTTTTTTGCATCTCAGCTATAAATGAGTAAATAAATTACTAGTTTGGTCATTGATTAAAAATTATTTAGTCACACAAATAAAAATGACTAAAAAGTTAGTCATTTATTTAGTCACAATCCATTTGAATAAATCATTTAAGGAATCAAGAATATAGCTCGTCAAAATACTCTAAAACTTTAATAAACATAGCCTAAAACTTTTTTCAAAATCTTATTTTTAGGCATAGCCCACCAGAAAGGAGTTTTCATTTTAATAAATATACTCTAAAATCTTCGTCAAAACATTATTTTCAAGCATAGACTACCAAAATGGAGAAGTGTTTCAGTAAAGAATGTCAAAGAACGGTGAGGAGATGTGTGTGAAATGAGGCACAGGATTCATTGCTACTTATCTCATTCCTAATTTGCTCAACAAATCTTGCATTGTTCCCGTACTATTTGTAATCTAGGTATTTACTTGACATATATTTGCATAATCTCAAATTCCTTTAGAGGCTTTTGAAGTATCAATGTATCCTATATAGGGTTTGGAATGATTTATTTTAATTAAATAAATAAATAAATGATGTATTTCCCTGTAATTAGATAATGTGGAGATCTCATAAATCTTCCCCAACACACTATCCTCTTTGGCACTGTATTCACTACTCCAACTACTAGGGTTTTGCATGTGACATATTTAATATCTTCATGACTGTGGCTTTTAAATAGATCCTAGTCTTTTCTTTAATCCTTTTCACGGTAACCCTTGAGTTCCATAATCCACCTTCAATCTCTTCTAAGAATGTTGTCTTAAGCTAGACTACATAGTATGCATATAAAGCAAGTCCTTCATACGTGCCATTGTTCCAAACCACCACTCACTACCTTGCTTAAAATATTTCCTTCATAAGCACAATAGCATGTTTTAAAATCATGGTTGTCAGTGATTGACCATTAAGGTAACCACTTTCATCAAGATACAATGATATTTTTGTCTTCAAACTCAAGGCATTATGCAAGATAACATTGTGAATTATTTGTTGTGTATGATTTAATTTTCTTGCAAATTTAATGCTTTGCTAACTTCCTTTGAGACTGGGTATTGCACCCTCAACTGCAATCTCAAACATCTCACTCACTATCACTTGAAGATTCGTTTCATGAGCATCCTTCTATAAAATCAAACTATGCCCTATAGACTACCTACTTACTACAAGGGACTCATTGTTTCATGGTATTGTAGATCTTAAGATCCTTCAACCTTATTGACATTACTTCACAGTCCACAAGGTATTATTCACTATTCTCCCATCTTTGATGAGTCTCAAAACACTTCTCAAACATGCAATCCACTACCTCCATTATAAATTAATGGCTAAGAAGAAACATTGAACCTATGATTACCACTATTGCTTCATTTGGATAATCATTCCTTGATTTCATTTGCCTTGTCTAACACTACCAAAAGCATTTGAAAAACCCTTAAGGTTAGCAAGGGGGTAAGGAAACTCACTATTAAAATCTCCACTTTACTATGCAAGGTTTGAGCTTTATTATCTTGTCATTACTCAGCCTCTTTTTGACCATCACATCTCAAGTGATTGTCATTCTTCTTACCATAGATTGCATTTACAAATGTCACTAAGCTACATAGTGTGCTTGTTATTGGCTACAATATTTAGATTGCAAGATTTTGTTATTAGCTACAATGTCTCAATCTTTCTGGTATTGCAACCTCACTAATCCGCTAGAGTTATTGTTTATATTTCTACAGAGGCCTAGGGTTTGTACCCTAATCATGCTCTTACCAATGCTTCCATTGGTAGTAAAAAACAACCTTAAATCTTGTGTCAGAAAACTAGCTATCTTGAAAAAGTTGTGGTATGATCTTGGATTGTATCCTAGAGTGTGTGAGAAGCTTGTGTTTGATCATTAAGGTATGTAAACTTGATCAAGGAAATGTATCCTATATAGCATGGGTCTTGCTTTAATACTTTCCATAATGGTTATTAGTAGATCACATTATTATATGGTTTGCGGTAACCCAAGATTGCATTCACGTATGTGTAGACACGTCAAATTTACATCATGCATAATCATATTCCATTCATCAAATAAATCAGGACTCCATTTAAATCAAATCTTAAATTATATTCCATCATTTTCTAATTTAAATAAATCAATTACCAAAGTCCAAAAAGTCAAATCATCTAATCAGCATTAAATCAGCCTAATCATCATTAACTTAATCTAATCCTAACCTAATGCTAATCCCATCCCACTTGCATTATCTAGATCTATCCACTTGCACAATAAATCAATTTTATTGATTTATTAAAACAATCATTTTCCCTCAACATGACAAGTCAAACAGGGCATTTATTGCTCTTCTTTCTTGTCCCCCTCTCAAAATTTATTGCAAATTTGAATTCAAAATTTCCCCCTCTTGGGCACTCTTCCCAAATCTTGCACACACATTAACTAATCACATGATGACAAGTGTCCTCAACTCATTGGCTTGATTTTGATCCCACATTGGTCCCTCTTCAACATTCAACATTTTGAAAATCTTTAAATACAAGCATCATCCTCAAGCAAATCCTTCACAATCTTCACAAGCTCCACAACTTGATGCAAGGTCATTCTCTTTGAGAACTTATCTTGTCCATTTATCATCTCCATCATCTATAGCAATTTCATCATCTTGAGCTTTTTTATCAAGGATTGGGAAAGGGTCACTAGCACATGTGACACCAATCCACTATGAGATAGAGTTGGATCATGTCTTTCATATGCATTCTTTAGTTTCTATTGTTCCATTTTTATTGCATGATTGATGTGTTTCATTATTTCATAGGGATGTTAAAATGGTGTTTTAAACTAACCATATTGCAGATTTTAGCATCCACATTTTGGCGCTAGAAGGAGGGCATGACTCTAAATAGTGTGTCTTTGTGTGGTTTGAATTTGGGGGTCTCTATTTCGTAAAAAAAAAAAAAAAATCTCTTTTGGCATGGTTTTAGATAGGGTGTCATCTTTCTAATTTTACCATCTCTAATTTTCTGCGCACACTATAACTAGGCTCAATTATTTTGCCACGTACCTCCTCCAGAAATTCTTTCATTATCCCTGTATAAGCATAGTATAAGAGGATTTTTGTTTTAAGAGCTCTCTTAAAATTCCATTTATGATATCACTTTCTATCAAATACTAGGAGGTTTTGGATTAATCCACAGGTGCAGCAACAAGATGACAATGTTATTAACAAAGTAGAGGATCAAGATAATATATAAGCTTTTACAGGTGCAGGTCCTGTCATCATTGTAGAGTTCTGATTCACGCCTGTCAATTGTCTTTACTTGAAGAGTAAGCGTATTTTGTGAAATATTCTACTACATAGCTCGTATGTCCTGCCCTTGCCTGCATACTCAGAAATCTATGATTTCTTCATTGTACAGTGGGAGAGGTGTATGAATCTCTCATTTCCATCACTTATGTTACTGTCTCTTTTCATTAATGGGACTGTTTTTTCATTGATGTTCTTGTTCTCGGTATTTGATTTAATTTTCTTATTAAGTGATTGGTCGCATAGCATGTGGACAGATAGTCAAAGGGGGCAGGCGTTGTTCATTCTCTCCTTTAGATAGGCATTAATATTGCGATATTTAATTGTTGGGTGGGTATGTTTTTTTAAATTAGCCCGCACATTTGTCCTACTGCATGTGCGCCTCAAAGTATGACTTACACATTTACCTCATGACCGATACTTTACTTTGATCACATATTCCCATGGCGAGGAAAAAGGGGTCTCTGAAGTTGCGCCCATGGCCGCTTTCTTGGTCATTTCCATTTTGTTTTAGCTTATCTCCATTGATAGACTCGCTGTTCAAGACTTCAAGCTAATAGATGAAATCCTCTACCGATAGAAGGCCAATGATACCTTCTGTTGTGGAGGTTGCTTTATCTTCAAAGTCAGCCGTCAGTGAATAATACCCACCTTCTAACCTCTGCATTTGCCTCATACATAGAATTTCACGTCTTACAAATGTACTATGGTCGATATACTTTCCTAACGCAGTTATTATGAAGATGCAACCAGTGAATAATAATCAGATCTCGTGCTTATGATTGCTTGAATTTATCAGATATCTTGTTAAGAGAAATCTTCATCAAAAAAATTTCAGCAGATGTCAAAGGCGCCTAAAAGTTTTAGCTGCGAATGGAACTCTCAGTTAATCTGCAGATACAACAGGAAAAAAAGTTGTTTCTCACAAACCTGTAGATACATTGTTTTATGGTCAATTTTCAAGAAAGGCTAAGAGACTCTAATGCGGACACAGTTGTATGCATTTAATCTCTATGTTCTTTTGTTTTTTTTTTTAAATGTATCTGACACCTCTATTAGCCGCAGCCTCTGCAGATGGACAGTACGTGCTTTGTTCATTTGATTTTGTATTATGCAGATATCCATTCCTTGGAAAGAATTAATTGCATCATATACGACTACTAGCTTTGGGAAAAGAGTTGTAGGAATTTGAAATTGTCTTTAATGTTATAACTAATGCAGCGGCGGACAGGTTACCTTAAATATCTGGCAGATGCATTAATTGAAATCAAAGACTTTAGAGGCTTCCTGCATAATTGCGTATTGTGCATGCTTATGGAGAACCATACCTAAAATTTGGTCACATCTCCTTTATTTTATGATCAAATTCTCCATCTTCTTTAAGCCACGGTGGTAAACTGATATTTTGCATTGATAGGGGAGGACTTGGAATGACCCACCTAAAGCAATAAAAGTAGTGTTGGATCTAACCATCTTGTGGGGTCTTTAGCTATCGTTTGGGGATAATTTAATGATAAATGATTTGATTTTCACAATTTTAAAGGTTTTGTATTAAAATCTGATTTAATATATAAACATGAATCATTTATGAGAAATTTCCTCCTTTCTTATGTTTAAATCAAATCATTTGTGTTTTTAAATTTGAATCATGTTTTTATCCTCACTTACTTATCTTTTGGAATAGGTACAAAAGCAAACGAAGGTACAAGCGAAGGTACAAGCGAAAGGTGAAAGGTACAAAAGGGAAACAAAGACTAACGAAGGAGGTACAAACAACGAAGGCAAAAAGGTGCAAAGCAAAAGAGGAGGAGGATTTTTGTTTGAAAACACAATGTGTTTTTTAACACTTTGATCAAAACTACTTCACAAAACGAAAACGAAAGGAGGGAAAGATTTTTTCTTTTCTTTGAAAACACAATGTGTTTTTTAACACTTTAAGTGTTTGATCAACACTTCACGAAATTGTTTTCCTTTTCGTTTTAGAACATTAGTTTTCAATTGGGGCTAAAACGAACAAATTGCTTTTCATTGCAAAGGGCTTAAAACGAACCTTAGAACAAACTTACTAGATTTCGTTTTGGGTTAAAAATTGAACAAGCAATCCTCACACTTCATTTTGGTGCTTAAAACGAATTCACAATTGCTTTGAAGGGTATAAAACGAACAAGTGTTTGATTTGAGTGATTGTCTTTTGAGTGTGTATCCTCTCCCCTTGCGCTTCGTGCGATCTAGGGTGCAAGAGAAACACTCAAAATACATTTATTGCTTTAAAACACTTCATTTTGGGTTTAAAATTGAACATCTTGTGCGAAAGTGTGAGTAGGGCATTTTAGCATACATTCTCTTTCTTTGTGCCATCAAAGATCGATCGAGTTACTGATTGTGTCTTTGCTTGCTTTTGTTTATCTTAGAGGGCTGCCTTGGGAAAAGAAGTACTCACCCAAGCGGCGACTCAACCGGTAACACTCTAAAGCCAAGAGTATTTCCGGCCGATATAAATGAGGATTTTGGTTAAGCGCCATAATCACGGTTATTTCCGGCAAGATGGATCCGAAGGGACTCTTGCCGCGTTGGTCAACTCCTACTAACGGAAAGTCCTTACTAGAACCTATGTGTTAGAATTTTCCAAAATCCTTAATCATTTGTTGGTGCAGGCGTAAGCTCGCCCCACAATTTTCTACTTTTAGTAGAGATGGAAAGCATGCCATGGGAGTTTCATGGGTGTTGGTGCTTGGCTGCCCCGTATAAGTGAGTGTCGTGGAGGGGAGCCAGTGGGGTCAAGCATCTAACCATCCGCTAAAAGTAGGCGTAGCTGGACTTGTCCAAGTGGGGACTCAACAAACATTGTCTTACACATCCATAGGATTGTACATGCTTTTGGGTTACAAGAACACATGCTTGTTCGTAAACATTGGAAAAACAAACACTTAAACATGATCATGCAAATTTCAAACCCCTTTTGATAGAGCAAATACTTTTTGACGAATTTAAGTGTTGTTGCCTTCCCTTGGGATTATGTCCTTAGAGGTTTCTCATCACTTGAATTTATATCATCATTTGCTCTAACTAGGGTTAACCTAGGAAATCCCTTTGCCTCAATTTCTTGGAACTCCCACACAACACTTTGTGGGAAGAAAAGGAATTTTGACATAGGACATCTTTAGTTTGAAACATAATCAAGAGTGTGTTTGTGGTAAAAGGAATACACTAAGCAAAGATAACAAATTGGACCCCACACATGTGCTCGATATCTCTTGGTCATATTGGTCTTTTGATTGCTCTTAGAGAAAAGTGTGTTCTTCAATACCTTGGCCTAGTAAACAAAGTCTTTCTAAGTCTCTTAGGATCAAAATCCAACACTTCATTCACCTCAAACATTTATCAACATCATCCCACAAACAACTTTAGAGCTTTGAAACATCATTACCTAGACTTGGGTACATTTCCAAACCAAATCAAAATCATTTGTTTAGTTAGGTGTGTTTGGATGAATCCTTCCACGCACACTTAGTTAAATTATCACCTCTTTGAACAAGTTCATCCTAAGATAACATCCAACATTTTAGGGTTTACAAGTTCATGATCCACATCAAACAATCAAAAATCAAAATCCCTAAGTCTAGCATTGATTCAAAGTTCCTAAACGTTCATCACTCATATCATCCACTTTTCATCCTCCATCTTGCCATTTGTCCTAAGAACCTTAGAGGTCACATTCATAACAAGATCAAAACACAAGAAGAACATGGAATATAAACTTGATCCATACATCTTGGGTAATCCAAATCAGTTGAATCTTCAAAGCCTTGCAATGCCTATCAATTATCAAATTCCATGCATAGGATCATTGCCTTCGACAAATGTCAATGGTACAAAAAGTGTGAGTATGCCCAAGTCAAAGTTTGGAACACATTTCCCAATGATAGATCTAAGTCCAAACCAACTAATCCACCAATCAAACAATCAATACATGAATCTTCAAACGAGCAACATCATCCCACCAAATCCCTACAAACCAAATGTGGATGTACCAAGTGTAACTTTTCGAAACATGAATCCTAACTCAAAAAACTTTGGAAAAATGATTCCCAATACCAACAATGTTCATCCTATCATGCCAAATCTAAACATCATCCCAAATCAGAACATTATCCAAAGTCAATTTTCCCATAATCCCATTCAAAAACTGCAAACATGCATGCCAAAACTACTTGAACACAATCCAAATCAACTATCTCAAGTGAGTCAAGATCAAAATCAAGAACAAATTTGGAAAGATCAAATTGCGGAAATAGTTGAGGCATTGCGCCAAGGGAAATCTCCACCACCATTACCCACATCATTCCTTGGTTTAGGGATTCCCCCTTTACCTAACACCAATCACGCCACCCAATTCAATCCAACTAACGTCAATCAAACCATCACGTCAAATCCTTTGAATATACCATCGACATCGCACCAACAGATGGTATCCAATCAAGCAACAATGATGATCCCAACCAATCAAAATACGGTCTCCCAAGGACCTATCACCTCAGTTATTCCAACCATCACTATCCCTTCAATCATTCCAAACACCACTATCACGCCCATCACATCTCAAACCCCCACAATCAATCCAAGCGTATCTCAAACACTTGTCACTACATCCAACATGATTTCGAATCCACCACCACCCCCACCACCACCAATTTCCACCACATCAATCCAATACAATGTGACATTACAAGCTGCTTTTCAAAAAGGATACCAACAATATCTAGCCATGCAACAAGCAACACAAGCTCAACAAGTGCAACAATCCTCTCAAATTGCCCAAACCTCTCGAGCTACCCAACCAACACGAGCACAAACACAAAAGATAACAACTGTTGAGAACAAAGATCAAGATCACTCCATCATTGAATACCTTGAAGTTGTGTCTACTCCATCCAATGATCAAATGAATATATGTCAAGAGTCACCTCTCAATCATGATCAAAATACATTGACAATACCCAACAATGATCCAATTCAAGAAATGTAAACATCATTTGACCCTATGGTTGAAGACATTAGAAATCTCTCCATTGCAATTGTTGAAAACAATGTTCAAAATCTATCCATCAATAAAGATATTTTCGCTTCATCCAACGAGGCATCGACCAGTGATCATGTTGAAAATGTATCTACATCACCTAATGAGGTAGAGGACATATCTCAAGAATTTATGCCAAAGCATGATCAGAATCTTTCACCAAGGTCTAGCAATGGTCCTTTCCAAGACATATTGACATCCTTCGACCTCATGATTGCCGATATTGAAGGAATCTTCAACTCAACACCTGATCCAAGTCCACTCAAAAATCATGAAGATATTAAGCCACTTCCCATGCATAATGAAGATATCCAAGAGCCATTTGTAAGCAGTCCATCCTTTGAAACTGACCCATGTCAAGAACTTGATCCAAAGCATGTTAAAAGCAACTTCAAAATTAATCAAGATCAAGAATTTGTATCTTCAAGATACTACAATAATCTGATGGACACTCTCCTATCTATGCAAGATGATCATATCCATACTCCTCCATCTACCCATGAGATGCTTTCTACAAATGGGCACGTAGATGATCTTCATTTAGAACAAAATTTTGTTACACAAAAAGAGCAGATTCTTAACTCCTACAATCAAATGGAGTTGTCAACATCAGGATCAAACATGTCCCAAGTTCAGATTGAGGACATCATGAATAAAGATATCGAACATTATCCACTCAAGGAAACAAGTCAGAAAGAACAGGATAATCCAGAGTTAGCAGAGCGAAAAATTGAAACAATGTCATCTACAGTGATCATTTGTCAAAGCACATTTACTGAACAAAATATCTCAAAGCAAGTAGAATCAAAGCATGAAGGTGATACTATCACCATACTGGGGGCAACTTCATCTCAATCAAACATCAACATAGGGAGCACGAAGAGTCCTTATGATGAAGCCAGTGTCAATACTACAACCAGCCACGCCATGTATCTTCATCCACCCATCACCCCATCCATGAATTGGGACCAACGTCAAAAGAAAGATTTGAATCAAAGTACGAAGAACGTTATCAAAGCAAAAGAAGTTGAAAAGCATAATGGACAAATCAAATACACATGGATACCAAAGAATACAAAGAAAGATCATCCCTATCAAACTCCATCAGTCAAAGAAACTGTGGGGCAAAATAAAAAAGGGAAAAGTATCCATCAAAGATGTCCGCAAAATCAAAAGGTGCCTTCGCTTATCGCATAAAGTGTATCAAGTAGCTGGTCCTAATTCCACGCGACACTTCCTCAGATCCACCCATCATCGTCAGTCTTCCAAGTTTGAGAGAGTCAAAGATTCCAAACTATCAACCAATCCATCTCTTATCCCTAAACGCGACTCCATCCACGCTTCCAGCACGATGATATCCAATTTCATATTGACCGCATTGGCAACAACCCTTCATCATAAGGATTGAGAAGGCAATCTATCGTGATATTGCGCAGAGGCGAGTTAACCACTGGTATCAATGAAGTAGATCATGAATCCAAAATTGTATTCAAGTGCCGTCTTGGCGGCGGCTTCTTCCTGGCGAGGATATCGATGGCACATTGCCAGCCGAAGCGTCTACGTCGAAAAGCACTCCACCAGATTGAGTTTAAGCATGAATCTTTCGGGGAAAAATACAAAATTAAAACAAAATCAAAATTAAAGAAAAAGGATCCTGAAAAATGGGATTGCCGATAAAACACGGCAAACGGTACGTCTTGGTAACAACAAAAGAAAAACAAAAACAAAAATCAAAAATCATAAAAAAAGTTGAAAAATAGTAAAAGAAAAAATCGTCCTCTAATTGAAAACAATTTGGCACTTTAGACAAGACCATGATGAAAGCAATAAGCGAGCGTCATGTGTGGAATCGAGCATCTACGTGCGCCTGTTCAGATGAAAGCATCTCATCCCATCCATAATAAATCGAGCATTCCATCCATCTTATCCATAATAATTCCATTCCATCCATGAACTATTTATCCAATCCATTTTTATCTATCTGCATCCATAGTCCAAGTTATCTTGATCTTGATGAAATTTTTGGGGCATGCTTTATGCTTGCTTATGGTAAACATCTTGACATGGGTCATTTTCATTGATCCTATCCTATGTAGCATTATCTAGGCCATGAAGCATTATCCAATGAGCATTCGTTATCTGAACACCTTATCTTATCGCAAGATAATCCTTGGCATACTTTGCGTGCTTACCATATCCATCCATCCATACACTTATCCGAGCATCCATCCATTGCATTCCATACGTTGCTAGACATTGGGGGCAGATATGACATCTTGCTTCGAGAATAAATCTTGATCTATATCCTCCAACTTATGTGGCGATCCGACCATGGGAAAACATGAAATAAAATTGGTCCACCACTTGTGAGCGAAAAAATCCGAATCACTAGCCCATGGCGTATTTTGATGAAAACAGTCCTTATCAAGCTTCATCTTTCATTGAACATCAATCCAAACAATCACTATCAGTCGCATCTAAGCTGCACGTCAAACGTCACATCAAATCATCCAAACATCTTTTGTTTCAAATCAAGCTTCATCAATCATGATCAATCAAAATCCAGTCAAAAAATCATCATCTCGAGATATCCTTGTGTTGCTTAGCACTATCCTTGCATTGTCATGTATCCTTGACAATGTTATCATTATCAATCCTGATCAATCCAGCCCTTGCATTGTTGTGTATCCTCAACAATGTTATCATCATCATCAATCCATCAACCTGATCGATCAACCTTAGCTTGGTTTTTTAGCAAAAATCCTAAACAGAGCACTAATATCATCACACGTATCCATATCCAAAAATGTCAAAATCATGCAAAAAATCCAAAAACATCCAAAACATCGAAAAAATCCAAAAACATTCATAAAAGCAGAAAACATCAAAAACATTGGAATCCGAACTACGTCGTCTCTGAGCTTAAACGTAGGCAAGGCTCATCTTCGATCAGCCCCCGAGACATCAAAATCCAAAAACATTCGAAAAAACACAAAAATCCAAAAAAGTTGAAAAATCAAAAAATCAAAACATTTGTAAAATCTCAGAAAACCCCAAAACATCTGAAAAACACCAAAATCCAAAAACATCCGAAAAACATCAAAATCCAAAAACAGCCTCAAAACATTTCAAAACGTCAAAAACATCCAAATATTTGAAAAATCCACCCGTCCCATTTCACTTTCACCTGAAATAATCAATCATCCATAATAAACTGATCGTCATCTCCATCCTTTGACAACGCAAACAGAAACAATCATAGCAGTCAGCAAAATCAATCTTCAATCGTAAAATCAAAATCGAAACAACAAACTTTTAAAAACAAAATCAAACTCTTGATCAATCGCAAATATGTCAGTCGACTTTATATCATTAGCCTATCAATCAACTTATCAAATCATCATCATCCTGTACAATGCATGTCCTAGGATATATCGTTCCGACAATGGGCATCATTTATGGATATCACCTTGGATTTTTATCCTATCAAAACACATCCCTTTGGCTGAAGGTATGAAGAACATTGGTTTGTTTGTGTACTTGATCTTTTCTTTTGATTTATCTTATTGCGCTTTCCAAGGACCTCTCGATGATATCCGAACGAAGGATTTAGAGAGATAGGAATGGGGCAACGATCATTATTATTACCAAGCTGTGCTTGTTGGGCCGTCTCTTATGTATAACTTGGCTGAATACTTGCTTTGTTAGGTGCAGCCCTACAGCAAGGGGTTTCAGGAAAAAATCCTATGTCCAGTGTGAACAAGAATATACTCTATCTGCTTGTTGAGTCAAAGTCCATCACACTAAGTACAACGCCATCCTGGTCCTTTATACCTTGATGCATCGTACTTAGGCGTGTTATCAAAAAATAAAGTAAGTGACCCTTTGAAAATCCCAATCCTTGATAAGCAAATCATCATCATCATCTATCATCATCATCTCTAATAAAGTCTTGACCAATCATGGACTTGTTGGATCCTCTTGTCATATCTGATTTCCACGCTAACATCATGCATCCGTCATACATCCATCATGCATCCATCTTGCATCTACAAGCGGTCCCGACATATCACATATCATTCATATCATGCATAATAAAAGTATCAGTATTTTACTGCACTTATCATCTCATGCATATCATCATCATCATAATATAGATCTGTTGAATCCTGGCATATCATAAATCATCCGTTGTAATCCCATGACATATCACATCATCCATCTCATCCATCTCATATCCTTATCATCATTTAAGTTGTTTTAGGATAATATAGATTTGTTATTCTAAGCATCTTAAAATCATCGCATTTGCATCGTCATTCATAACCACCCATTTTGAACCTCTTTATCGCGAGATCGACCCTCAAATCAAATCTTTTCGCTCGATCTCTCGAGGGGGCAATATACCAGTGTACTTCTTTCCGCTGGGGCATCTGAAAAATCAGAATTTTTTTAATTTTGATTGCGGCAAGTTTATTCTTTGAACCAACGCAACAAGTACATTGCTTCAAAGAGGGGCAAAATGTAGACACGTCAAATTTACATCATGCATAATCATATTCCATTCATCAAATAAATCAGGACTCCATTTAAATCAAATCTTAAATTATATTCCATCATTTTCTAATTTAAATAAATCAATTACCAAAGTCCAAAAAGTCAAATCATCTAATCAGCATTAAATCAGCCTAATCATCATTAACATAATCTAATCCTAACCTAATGCTAATCCCATCCCACTTGCATTATCTAGATCTATCCACTTGCACAATAAATCAATTTTATTGATTTATTAAAACACTCATTTTCCCTCAACATGACAAGTCAAACAGGGCATTTATTGCTATTTTTCCTTGTCCCCCTCTCAGCATTTATGGCAAAATTTGAATTCAAAATTTCCCCCTCTTGGGCACTCTTCCCAAATCTTGCACACACATTAACTAATCACATGATGACAAGTGTCCTCAACTCATTGGCTTGTTTTTGATCCCACATTGGTCCCTCTTCAACACTTAGCCTTTTGAAAATCTTTAAATGCAAGCCTCATCCTCAAGCAAATCCTTCACAATCTTCACAAGCTCCACAACTTGATGCAAGGTCATTCTCTTTGAGAACTTATCTTGTCCATTTATCATCTCCATCATCTATAGCAATTTCATCATCTTGAGCTTTTTATCAAGGATTGGGAAAGGGTCACTAGCACATGTGACACCAATCCACTATGAGATAGAGTTGGATCATGTCTTTCATATGCATTCTTTAGTTTCTATTGTTCCATTTTTATTGCATGATTGATGTGTTTCATTATTTCATAGGGATGTTAAAATGGTGTTTTAAACTAACCATATTGCAGATTTTAGCATCCACAGTATGTAACAAACTTGGTTTGTAGTTTAAGCTATACACTTTTAAAAAATATTAATGGTCACATTATTTTAATGCCTTGAGTTTGAAGAAAAAAATCTCATTGTATCTTCATGATGAAAGTGGTGACCTTAATGGTTAATCACTGGCAACCATGATTTTAAAACATGCTATTATGCTTATGGAGGCAACATTTTAAGCAAGGTAGTGAGTGGTGGTTTGGAACAATGGTAGGTATGAAGGACTTGCTTTATATGCATACTATGTAGTCTAGCTGAAGACACCATTCTTGGAAGAGATTGAAGGTGGATTATGGAGCTCAAGGGTTACCATGAAAAGGATTAAAGCAAAGACTGAGATCTATTTAAAAGCCACGATCATAGAGATATGAAAGATGCCATATGCAAAACCCTAGTAGCTAGAGTAATGAATATAGTTCCAAAGAGGATAGTGTGCTGGGGTAGATTTAGGAGATCTCCACATTATCTAATTATAGGGAAATACATCATTTATTTATTTTTTAATTAAAATAAATCATTCTAAAACCTATATAGGACACGTTGATGCTTCAAAGCCTCTAGAGGAATTTAGGATTATGTCAAGTAACATTCATAAGGTTTAGAAAATCTTGATCACTCTCTAGAATAGCCATTAAACATGGGTTGTGCTTGAATACTCGTAATTGATATAACACAACCACTCTACATATCAACAAAGTTATAGGCTTTTTATTGCAGCAAGAGGTAATCACTCTTGGATCATTATATAATTACAAGTAACCTTGTTAAACTAAGACAACTTTGAATACTTAATGATGATTGACACCCACCATTATACAACCTTAATTAGCTACATTATGTAAATGGTACTCCCATTTCTATCACAACATAGCCACATTAAACTTGGGTCACACATGAATGCATCCTATATTTGTTATAGCACAATTGTTATACATGTGATGACCAATAGAGTTATGGATCACATGAGTACAATCACAAGGGAATACGTTCCTTGGTTATGATCCCCACTATGAGGGTGATTCCACACAACAAAATATGGACATGAAATTCTCAAAACTCTAAACCTCTAAAAATGAAATCTAATGAGATGTTGCTTTAAAATATGATTTTCAAACCTAAGAACTACAAAAATCACGACTTCACTGACTAGTTACAAAAAAAACAATGACTACCCTAAACTTGGCGATATCTTCTTGAATTTTTATGATTTTTTCCCAAGAAAATCATCCTTAGTTCTCACAAACTATCTCAAGTAGAGAAAAATACAATGTAATAAATTAATGAGACTCCACTTTTTTCTTTAATAATGGAGCCACAATTTTTATTTTTTTCTTATTTTTCATGTTTGTCAAAATTTCGATGAAACTAGTAGTCAAAATTTCAATGAAACCAAGGTTCGTCAAAATTTCGACGACCATCAGGGATAAACTTTTAAAATTTTGAAAATTACACATCAAATTTTACAAGCACCTAATGATACATCAAATTATACATATTTCGTTAGAAATTTTCATTGGATTTTGCAATCAAATGAGTTAGTGATGTATGTGAGTTATTCGAGCTACATGCTAGATACAACAATCTATTGTGTTATGTGGACTAACCTCTTGTAGGTCACCAAATAATTTCAACACCCATCAATAGAATGTTTATGGAAAATTATGGTGTGAACATCACTTTGACAAAGATTTCATGGGTATGTGCAAGATCATAATGGAAAAAATAGGCCCTTAAGTGGCGAAAAATTCAAAAAAATTAGAGTTAGGGAACTTGATGTAAAAATTTGAATAAGTTATCTATACTATTTCAAAAATATGTAAGAATATAATTTGTAGCAAATTGAATGTATTTTTTAAACTACTAGGTTTATTTGAAAAATATATATCTATCTGGTAAAAATTTGAAATTTCAATACAACAGTACTTAAATTTCAGGGAAAAAAGAAGTAGGTGTATGTCTGACCACCCTAACCACAATAAAATGATAATATTTTTTTATAATATTTTAGATATAAGTAGAGGACTAATTTCCTAATGTGATGCATATTATTTTGTAATTTTTTTCCATGTAAATAATTAATTATCAATTTTTTATTACAAATTTTAAAAAATATAAAATCTCGTATGTCTGACCACCTTAACTTGGTCAAAACCTCATGGAATTCATTTTTTTTAATCCTATAGTATGAAAAGCATAGAATATGATGCACGTTTTGGATTTAAAAAATGTGATATTGTTTGAAAGTTATAGATTTTTTTCAATCAGCCTGTCAATCAAGACTTTAGTCATAATTCAAATAGAAAATGAATAATAATTATTTATTAAATTAAAAGTAGAACATAATTTATATTGGTAGAAATTTGAGATTCTCCTTTAAAAGCCCTTTTTGTTTCATCAATTTTGGGTAAAAAAAGTCGTCAGCCACATACCCTACACATACCCATCATATCGCCACATTTTGGCCCATCATGATCCTGCACATACCCTCATACCTAAGGTAACATTATCCATTATCATTCATTACTAAATTCAATTATTGTTTATTTATCCTCTCCCTAACCTAGGATAAGCCCTCTTTACCATAATCATTTTTTGTTTGTGGAGGTGGAAACACCAAAATACAGTTTGACTTAGGAAATCTCATATACAACACAACAACACAAACTTTCCTTTTCTTTTTCATGTGTGAATTCAAAATTTTCATCAACAAGTAACAAAAAGGTGTATAAAAGTCCAAAGAAGGACTGTACGTTCAGAAAATTATGTCATGCATTCAAAAAGCCTCAACTCTAGAAAAGGGTACCTCATGATTGTCCCTCAACTTGAGGCTCATATTTCATATGTAGGTTCCTTTTTGTCATTATTTCTTAGATCTATAACTGTTTTGTAAATTTATGTTTTCATCTTTGCGAATATTTCATATTTTCATATTAGGTGTTTACAATAAATTAGGTCAATAAATTCACTTTAAATTAATTTATTTTCTTGGCAACAAAGGAGCTAAACTCGAGGAAAATTGGATGTCCTTCTAGGTTGTTATCCAATCTTAACACCCTTTTTGGCTTGAGTTCTAATGTCAAGACAAGGAAATATTGAGTTAATATACCACTTACATATAAGATCTCTTTTCCCCCTTTATATTTTGGTGAACCCGACATTATCCTACACTTTCTTGATCATCTTAATTTAATTGCATATCCTTGGATCTGATTTGTTATTCAAAGCATTGAATTTAAATTTATTTACATTTGAAAGAATTTGTGTAGTTTGTAAGGCCCCACCTTGCATGTGATTAGTAAAGACCTAATATGTTTTATATGATCCTAAATAGATG
Source organism: Sequoia sempervirens (assembly GCA_007258455.2). Lineage (NCBI taxonomy): Eukaryota > Viridiplantae > Streptophyta > Pinopsida > Cupressales > Cupressaceae > Sequoia > Sequoia sempervirens. The sequence continues at coordinate 62,567 of VDFB02279191.1, read as the reverse complement.
GTAAGATGTATTATGGATGACAAATAGTGTGATTTCATGAAAATGTGCTTGTATTTCATTTTGAAATGTTTTATTATCATTTCCATGGAAGTATTAGGCACTTTTAAACTATGAATGTGAATTGGAATTTTAATGAAATGGTTGCACAATTAAATCTTATTTTAGTTACCAAATTAATGTGATATATGATTAATGCTTATGATTTCATTGGTAATGTGCAGGAAAGAAAAGAGGTGCTAATACGAGAACACATAACCAATGAGAACAAATTGAAAGACACCATTTTGTGCTATGTACTTGATTTCCATATTTTGGAGCCGAGGGAAAATAGTTACTATGTTTATTCTTTTGGGTTGAAAGGTTATTTAATTGTGTCATGTGAGATATAAGTTGGGGTTAAGGTTTATGAACCCTTATCCAAGTGTGAAACTCGGATAGAACCTTAAGTGGGACTTTAAAGAGGGTTGTTGGTCAATTTCTTTAGTTGGGATACAAAGATAAACCCCCTAGGGTCTATACCATAGTTGTAGGGGACAAGTGGGCATGCAATATGGTCCCAAGGACATGATTTGACCCTTCAAAAGACCACTTGAAAGAGAGTGACGAATTTGAGTCTTTGGGAGTTGGGAGAAGTGACTTATCACTTCCCCACCACACTCCCCAAAGTTCATTAATGAACTTGGAAAGAGCATCAAATCTCTCACATGTGTGGAGCCACCCTGTAAAGGTTGTTGGGTAGAGTGGCATAGTACATTCCCCATCTCCCCAAAAGTCTCACACATGTGTGAGAACTTGTGGGGGATGTGTGTTGAAAGATCAAATGAGAGAATGACAAGTGTCTCTCTCTCATTCAGGTGAATTCAAGTTGAATGCCTATATACTTGGATGGAAAAGAGGAAATGGATGTTGCCCGCTTCTCCTTTTGGAGAATTTGAGTGGAGATGGCAGAAAGAATCAGAGGAGGAGAGGAGTCCACCTCTTTGAGAAGAAAGTGTTCAAGATGGCTTGGCTTGAAGAAAATATGGTTGAAAGAGCTCAACCCCTTCACCAAATAGAAAGAAGATAAGTTCTTATTCCCATTTACTCTTGTGTATTTGTTGTAAGAATGTGGCATGTTGTATAGATCATGGTTGAACATAGAGATTAGGGAACCTAGATGCATGAAATTCAAAGCTATGTCATTATTGTTCCTTTGTAAGAATTTGAAAACACTCCATTTATTATCATGGAGCCAAAATAATTCCTTGCTCGGGGGTATGGCTAGAGCCCATGAGGCTCCATGACGCCATTACGGTAGGGTGGAGAGCAAGCCTTATTCAGTTGTGTGTGACTAGTGTATTTTCTTACAATTAAATGTAATTTGGAGAGTTATTGTCTTGCTATAACATGAAAGAAAATGACAGAAAAAGCAAGCTCTCATTTTTGTGTATGGTATCCATTTATTCTTAAGTATTGGTAATCAATTGTGTGTCCTTATCGTATTTCCTTAAAACTTGTTTGTAATATGGAAATCTAGTACTTTGTTGTAACATGAAAGAGAAAGAAAAGAAAAAAAAAGAAAAAAAAATAGGTAATTTGTTTAACATGTAAATCCATTGTCTCTTCTTTCAATAGTGGTTGTAATGCTGCAAGTTAAAGATAAGGGTTTTGCATCTATTCAAATAAAATAATGTTGGAATGTGGTTAGGACTGGATAGTTAAACATCCCACATGTAAAGATGGTTATTTGTAGAGGATAGTAAATTTTCCTTGCGGAGCTTATTGTGGAGAATAAATGAAAAGACAAACCACCCAAGAACTACAAATCCCATGTGTGATATGTTCCAATGTTAGGATTGTCATGTTAACTTCAGTATGTCTGATTTTAAACTGATTTTAGAATATGGATGAAGCTATTAACAACCTCCACTATGTATTTGGAATGAGGGATAAAATTATTCCTTTTAATTAATTATCTATTAAGCATTGCATATAATAGGTTATCTGAACCTGGAACAATAAAATAGGCATGTTTATCTGTTGGATTGCGTACATTGCCAAATACATCAGAAATTGAATAAAAATAAATAAATAAATAAACAAATAGATGAAATATAAATTATTAAATAAAATACATGAAAGAAAAAAAAAAAGAGGGCGCAGAGGAGTAGGAGGGCCGCGAGCCCATGGGAAGAAGCGCTGTCCCCTCCAAGCAAAAGATAAATGATGGTTGGGGGTAGTATCAGAAATCTGATCTTCTAAAAGAGTTTTTCTCAGGCACTCCAATGGTTCTTAGACGCCTCATTCTCCCCATTCCTCATTAGCATGGGGCATCGACTGGGAGATAACTTGTTGCCCCTTTCACTGTATCCTTCCACAAGAAGTGCCACATAAATAAATAGAGCATACAGATAAAGCAAACCAAAGACAAAACAAAAAAAAAAAAAAAGGAAAGAAAACACTATTTTTCAGTGCTTCATTTTTGATATCTCCATCCTTGGACACATTATGGATTAAATGGAAAATCTATCAATATCTTACTATTGCTTAGGCGCTATCATCGACCTCATTCAGAGAATAAAATCGTCTAAATAACCCACCCAAGGACAGCATGTAAGGAGCTACACCAGGAGTTGTAAAATAATTCACGCTATAGTGGTGGAAGTGGCCTGTTAGTAGCAGCAAGAGTGACGCAAATAGTGAATAGCAATAACTGTAAGTTCTATTCAAGCACGCCTCCCTCTCCAAGTCAACTATTATAGCAGGTGGGTTATAGGAGACGCCCATCCTGTGCCCTGAATATTTTTCCTGGGAGTCCGTAACCCACCATACAAATCTGCCTTACTGGCAGAGGTAAATGTAACCCGTACATAGCTTTATTGGTGACAAATAATAAACGAGGAAGTTTAGACTCTCGTAGTCCCCAAGGTGGCTTCAAAAAGATCCGATGCAGTTGGAGTTAATTAGAGTTATTACATCTTCTTGTCAGTAACAAAAGGTCATGAATTGACACTCTCTGTCCGTATTTCTGTTGGAGTTAATGTGTTAAAAGACCTTCGATAAATTGGTTGCAATCTAATTCTTGCTGGCATAATAGGTACCCTACCTTCTAGCGTGCACATCAAGCATGTAATCTGATAGCAATATAAATAAAACAATAGATAAAAAAAATAAAGAGAGTATTTGATTGAGGTTGAAATATTATTATAGTTGAAATTCATCAGGAATTAAGAGGAATTTTACGTGAAGTATTTGTGCTCTGATCATAGGTGCAGCGAAGTATTCTCCCTTGTCAGTGTGATTAAAGGCTATGGAATGATACAAGAATGCGGTATTCTTGGACGCCACTCCCTTACCTGGCATCGCCCTCGTTACTTTCGAATTTGGGGTTCTCTCTTTCTATTTAATCCGTCCCACTATAATGGCGATCTCTTCCCGTGTCTAAATTAATTACCTTTTTAAACCTTTAGGAGTTTACTTCCTTTACGTGGCTAAACATAGTGATAAGGTAATAGTAAGCCACTTTTCTTTTAGGGTTCAAAATATTGTTTTAGGTTTGAATAAATAAGTGGGGGGATAATATATGGCCAGCTAACCAAGTTTCATAAAATTTCAAATACAAATGTGTTTTTAAAATATAAAATATAAAATCATTAATAAGTCACATTCCTAAATAGTTCATACACATTAAAGAGAATTCTGTAAAAAGAAAAGAAAAGAATGTGGAATCTAAGAAATCTAAGATTTAAACTTAACTACTTTAATATTGGGATGATACTTATAAGGTAAGATAGTTAAAAATTAGTTGTGTAAATTTTTATGGTGGTATGTATAGATAAATAGATATATCTAATAAATTATACATATAATAAATTTAAATGTTGATTAAAAAAATATAATATTGTATTTGTTTTATTTATTTTTAGTGAATTTTTTTTTCTAAATATATTGAGGTAATTTTATTTTAAATTATGGGGAAAAAGTCATGAGTTGTCATTTTTTTAAAAATGTATCTATCATGTGTAGATTATAAATTCAGTATAGTTATGGTTATGTTAGAAGAAAAAAAAAAAAAAACCCACATAAACATAAACCAGACCATTTGTTTAGGCATATTAATCGTGTAAAATAAATACTTATGCATATTGTTATTATGATATTTGGAGGTAAATGAAGAGAAAACAAATTTTAAATTTAAGCCTGAAATAAATAATTCTAATGTACAATTTCAAATAAGATAAATTATCCTTAACAATATAGAATTGAATTATTCAAATTATGTATATAGGAGAATAAGGATATGAATTACCCTTGTGACTATAGGTGATCAAGTTTTAGATATTTAATATTTTTCATAGGAAGAAGACAATTTAATTATTCATGGCCTAAATATTAGGTATAATAATAAACATATAGGACCTATGGAGTAACTACTAAAGAAGAATAATCTTAGTAAATTATTAAAGGGGTAATATTCTATTAGGGTAGAATTAATGAAAACATTATTTTAGTAATATTATTTTATAAATCAGTAACATTATTGTTGGTTGGTTAAATAGAAATAAAACTAATATTGTAGCGAATGAGTAAATATTATTGTTATTATGATTAAATAAGGATAATGTGATCAATGTTAAATGGAGATAATATTATTATGTTGGCTAAATAAAAGAAATAATATTATTATAACAATTGGAGAGTTCACCTTAATATTATTAAGCATAATGTAAACTATGGTAAAAATGTTAAAAAAAGGATATAGCAATGGCATTATTATTCAATTTAAGAGGTTAAATTGGTAGCAAATTAACCCTTCTTCATTAAAAGCACAAATTGTCCCAAAAAGCTATAAATGCTTAAATTTTCAAGCAAGCATGATTGACATGAAAGTGGTGACATTGTGTTTAGACTCAATGCTAAATGTGGACATGACACTTAGCCAATGTAATAATTACCTTAACTAATGGGATTACAAAAAAAAAAATGTTGGGTTTTTCTAGCGTGAAATTTTTAGGCATGACACTTGGTATCAGAGCCCTAGGTTGCAACTCTAGGGAACTCTGGGTATAATTTGGGCATTAAGAGTTGTGTGTGTGTGGATAAATGTGCAAACCTCCTTTTGTTAGCTAAAATAAAATATTGTAATGAAAATCATAGATAACTTACCTTGCATAGAAAAAGAGAAATATAGTGGTTATTACCCAACCTAGTTAGAGTTGTGATGTACCCTATGGTCAAGGATTGAACGAAATCCATGGTTCAAATAAATGTTTAATTAAAAGCATTTTATCTTTAAGAATTAATCAGACAAAATAGGTTCCCTTGATTTAAGTAAGGATGGTGGAGGAATTAGTCTAGCTAACAATGGTTATGACATTAATCTAGTCTTTTGGCATTAAACTTTCTTAAACCTTAAAAAGCTATAATTGAGTTTTGAAACACAATCTTTTATAAAGTGTATAAACAATATTATAAGACATCATGATGTGTATTATTAAAGAAACATGATTTTGTTGGCTTCCTAAGTCAATAATTATAAAATAGAATAGTAATGCTACTTCTTGAAGTTATGGTTGTTTTGTGAGCAACATACTTTCTTATAGGAACCTTAGTACAAATAAAGGATGGAAGTTGTACTTTTGAAGCTTTGTCACTAGGAAGGAACTATATGACCTCTAAATGGGATTAATGTGTTAAAGGTTGTGGTTGAATAAGGTTAAATCTCTAAACCCTTAAATTGATTAAATCAATTTGACAACACGGATGGAATAATAATAATAATAATAAAAGACCCTCAAACTGTGTAATATGAGGAATTTCAACAACCATATAGTTAGATTTAAACTCTTCACAAAGATAAAAACTAAACCTTTAGGGTATAGGTTGTTTGACAAAAAAATAATAATAAGTAAGGACTCGTTTACAAATTGGTAATTACACACACATGAACTAAGAATCTTTTACACCTTGACCATGGAATTTATAGGCCCTATTCTATTGCCCAAAAATCTTGATTTACATATAAGTGTATAAGGGTTAATCTCATGAAGCAACAAACAATTCACTCTATGGTTGGTAAGAGAGAATTTCATGCATGATGGCATCAACTAAGAATCAAAGCTTGGCAATACATAGTAAATCCAATTTTGAAAAGTGGTCAAAACCATATAATACCTTGAATTAATTGGTGAAACCTTATGTTATTCTAACACTTTTGCAAGTAAATTGAGACCTAGTGAGTTTAGTGGAACTATAACAACTACTAAAACTTTGAGTTCCTTTATGTAAAGACTAAACTATCAAATGAAAGAACATGATTCAAGTCATAGTTGGAAATGTGTTGAAAGATACAACTAAGTAAAGATTAGAGAAAATTGATAAATAGATATTGTATAAATAATTTTCGTCTTGAAAATTAAACATAAAACCTTTGTGATCAAGGGACCATATCTAAATATGAGTTTGAAGTTATAATATTCTCTAAAACACGTGCTATTACTACCTTCCTTATAAATGATCTAAGAGCTAAAGACCTATTGACTCCAAAATAAGAAGGTATACATGTCTTATGGGGAGTAACAACATATTCAATTAGGTGTTGACCTTTAAGGTTGTGTACATGTCACTAGAACTAAAGAATCAATTGTTTGAATTTATAAATCTGGTGAGGAATTATGTAAAAGTTTTAGTAAACTAAGTGATTGAGAAACTAAATGGTATCATCATGGACATGAAAATGGTTATGGAAGACTCCCAACTAATGTTGTGCATATCTATACCAATGCCTAGTACTCTGGAAAAAATATATATATGTGTGTGTGTGTGTGTGTGTGTGTATGAAATACAATGGAGAAAACTTAAATGTAGGGATTGTTACTTATCGCATGTCCTTGAACCTTATAAAGTAAGAAATAATTGTGGTTATAAAAATGATGATTATAACATGTGAGTAAATGAGTCAACCTTAGGTAGCGAAATGCAAGATTTTTTTTTAAAAATATATATAGATTAATGAGTTGTGAAAATTACTATTCCATGACTTATCATGTGTTTTATGAATTGAGTGTGCCTTCTTTTCTCGTATTACAATGTTTCAAAAGAAAATGGTTGATTATCTTCATTATTGAGTAGAAAACATTCTTTATGTTAGTGAACATAACAAACATAGTTGAATGAAAGAGGAAGAACAATATGGATGAATATAGGAAACCAATCTTGATCCTATATGTGATGTTCGACAATGAATTAGTAAGATAAAAGTATGATATACCAAGTATTGTTAAATCTAAGAAAATGGAGTATCACCTAGGCTACAATTGTGCATTGACTAGTGATTTCTTTTACATATGCAAAGTGAGTAGAGATTTACAAAATTGAGAAGCAAAGTGAATTTCACCTAAAGAAAATGGAGTGTATTTAAGTACATTGATTTTGCTATGTTATATGAAAAATTTCAGAGTGTATTGTGTTATGTCATGTGATGTGAAACTAGTAAATGTGTTGTGCCCCAACTATGAGATACCGGGTATCCGACTTGGGATAAGGGTGGTGGACGTCTAGTATGATCCCCTATGTGTACCCTTTGTGATGGTCCATTGTGTAAGTTAGCTAGTTAAGAAATGATGTAAACATGATATGTGTGGACGTGTGTTTATTAAATGCAATGTGATGTATTCCTTTGTGTTAGTCTTGTTTGTATGTTAAATGTCTACCCGTAGTGTATGGTTCACCCCTTACGAGAGTGAGATGCCAACTAGTGTAAATAGGGGTTGAGAGGCACATGTTCACCCATCGGGAAATTATGAGCTCAGGGTGTTATCCCTAATCCTGATAAAGGATCTATGATGAGACATTGTAATCCTCCCATGGACATTTACTGTGGCCTACTCCCCCACATATGAGAGCCACACTTGTTGGTTCATAGTGCAAACCTATTCCTTGATGTTTATAACCCATGGGTAAAGGATGGAATAACATGGACTACCAGTGATTCATACTTATGTGGTCAGGGACCACCAGTTACTCATATTCATGTGGTCAGGGACCACCAGTGCTTCATGTTTATGTGGTCAGGGACCACCAGTGATGTATATTAATGTGGTCGGGGACCACCCGTTATTCATATTTATGTGGTTAGGGACCGCCAGTTATTGCATGCTATAATACTTATGATGTGGTTAGCGAACCACCATTCCCCTCCTCCCCTTAGGTGGCTTATCAAGTCACGTGGTGCTTGTAATGTGCAAATTTTATAGTTGAAATATGAATTATTTGTAATTCTTGATTGATGTTTTATTTTATTATGCACCAGCAATGTGTAATTTTACAATTATGTACTTAGGCTATTTAGCCATTTGGAAGTTGTTATATAGTTCGATTTGCCTCAAGGACTTGTTTAATTTTGCCTTTGAATTATGATTGGAATGTTGAAATGTAGCTACAATTTATCTTTATTTTGTTTCTCTTTAATTTATAGTTCCCTCTTGGGAGTTTTATTGAAAATTTGGTTTATGATCTTGTGTTATTCAGTTTGAGGCCTTCTCTTTGGTTGCAAATTTGCTAGCATGTGTGGTGTAATGTGGAATTTGTAAACTGCCATATACCGGGGGTGTCCTGGCAGGTCGTATAGGGGAGTAGATGTGTTGGGGAATTATTTTGAAAGGGGTTGTGAATGGGACCGGTATGGGACGGTCATTAATCCATTCTTACCTCATTCTATGATTATTCTTATCTATATGGAAGAGTCCTTAGAGGACCTCGAGATCATCTTCTTGATTTGCTATGGTATCCAAGAATATCCATCCTTGTAAACCCCATCGTGTGAGCCTTATGTTGTAGATTTTGTGATTGTATGAGGACAGGCGCACCCATTTGGGAAGAGCATTCTTTGTATGAGGATAGGCGCACCCATTTGGGAAGAGCATCCTTGCTATTGTTGTGTGTACATGTGAAATTACAAATAAATGTGATGTGGCATACCTATGAGCTATGTGAGAAAAATAGTAACATGTGATGCAAAGTTAATATTATTTGAGACATGGTATGAGTACCATAATTACTAGGTAAAATGTTCTCTTAAGCATATATTTCGACAAAATGTGAAGCTAATAATTCTGAGACATGATTGGTCAATGAAACAAAAATATTTTCTAACATCATGAGTGATGTTTATGATGCAAAGAAATTTTGGAGGTGTATAAAAGGTTATGAATTCATTTAGATATATTTTTGCATAATTTAATTGAAGTCGATTACATTGTTAATAAAATAGAGCTACATGGATTGTTGTTAGCATATATAAATTAATCACATATCAAATAAATGTTCCAATATGAGAAATTTTGTTCTAAGTATTTAAATATTTAATTCATGGAAGAGATTTGCCTCTAATATGCGCTTATAGCTAAATGGTTCGATTCTTCCATCAACAAAGTAAAAGTAATTAGTATGTTCGATATATTTATGTTTGTTCTTATATTGAGATTATGTTTTCAAACCTTAACGACTTCCAGGAGGAAGTCTAAGCTAAGGGGAGGGAGATGTAAGGCCCCACCTTGCATGTGATTAGTAAAGACCTAATATGTTTTATATGATCCTAGATAGATGGTAAGATGTATTATGGATGACAAATAGTGTGATTTCATGAAAATGTGCTTGTATTTCATTTTGAAATGTTTTATTATCATTTCCATGGAAGTATTAGGCACTTGTAAACTATGAATGTGAATTGGAATTTTAATGAAATGGTTGCACAATTAAATCTTATTTTAGTTACCAAATTAATGTGATATATGATTAATGCTTATGATTTCATTGGTAATGTGCAGGAAAGAAAAGAGGTGCTAATACGAGAACACATAACCAATGAGAACAAATTGAAAGACACCATTTTGTGCTATGTACTTGATTTCCTTATTTTGGAGCCGAGGGAAAACAGTTACTATGTTTATTCTTTTGGGTTGAAAGGTTATTTAATTGTGTCATGTGAGATATAAGTTGGGGTTAAGGTTTATGAACCCTTATCCAAGTGTGAAACTCGGATAGAACCTTAAGTGGGACTTTAAAGAGGGTTGTTGGTCAATTTCTTTAATTGGGATACAAAGATAAACCCCCTAGGGTCTATACCATAGTTGTAGGGGACAAGTGGGCATGCAATATGGTCCCAAGGACATGATTTGACCCTTCAAAAGACCACTTGAAAGAGAGTGACGAATTTGAGTCTTTGGGAGTTGGGAGAAGTGACTTATCACTTCCCCACCACACTCCCCAAAGTTCATTAATGAACTTGGAAAGAGCATCAAATCTCTCACATGTGTGGAGCCACCCTGTAAAGGTTGTTGGGTAGAGTGGCATAGTACATTCCCCATCTCCCCAAAAGTCTCACACATGTGTGAGAACTTGTGGGGGATGTGTGTTGAAAGATCAAATGAGAGAATGACAAGTGTCTCTCTCTCATTCAGGTGAATTCAAGTTGAATGCCTATATACTTGGATGGAAAAGAGGAAATGGATGTTGCCCGCTTCTCCTTTTGGAGAATTTGAGTGGAGATGGCAGAAAGAATCAGAGGAGGAGAGGAGTCCACCTCTTTGAGAAGAAAGTGTTCAAGATGGCTTGGCTTGAAGAAAATATGGTTGAAAGAGCTCAACCCCTTCACCAAATAGAAAGAAGATAAGTTCTTATTCCCATTTACTCTTGTGTATTTGTTGTAAGAATGTGGCATGTTGTATAGATCATGGTTGAACATAGAGATTAGGGAACCTAGATGCCTGAAATTCAAAGCTATGTCATTATTGTTCCTTTGTAAGAATTTGAAAAGACTCCATTTATTATCATTGAGCCAAAATAATTCCTTGCTCGGGGGTATGGCTAGAGCCCATGAGGCTCCATGACGCCATTACGGTAGGGTGGAGAGCAAGCCTTATTCAGTTGTGTGTGACTAGTGTATTTTCTTACAATTAGATGTAATTTGGAGAGTTATTGTCTTGCTATAACATGAAAGAAAATGACAGAAAAAGCAGGCTCTCATTTTTGTGTATGGTATCCATTTTATTCTTAAGTATTGGTAATCAGTTGTGTGTCCTTATCGTATTTCCTTAAAACTTGTTTGTAATATGGAAATCTAGTACTTTGTTGTAACATGAAAGAGAAAGAAAAGAAAAGAAAAGAAAAAAAAAGAGATAATTTATTTAACATGTAAATCCATTGTCTCTTCTTTCAATAGTGGTTGTAATACTGCAAGTTAAAGATAAGGGTTTTGCATCTATTCAAAGAAAATAATGTTGGAATGTGGTTAGGACTGGATAGTTAAACATCCCACATGTAAAGATGGTTATTTGTAGAGGATAGTAAATCTTCCTTGCGGAGCTTATTGTGGAGAATAAATGAAAAGACAAACCACCCAAGAACTGCAAATCCCATGTGTGATATGTTCCAATGTTAGGATTGTCATGTTAACTTCAGTATGTCTGATTTTAAACTGATTTTAGAATATGGATGAAGCTATTAACAACCTCCAATATGTATTTGGAATGAGGGATAAAATTATTCCTTTTAATTAATTATCTATTAAGAATTGCATATAACAGGTTATCTGAACCTGGAACAATAAAATAGGCATGTTTATCTGTTGGATTGCGTACGTTGCCAAATACATCAGAAATTGAATAAAAATAAATAAATAAATAAACAAATAGATGAAATATAAATTATTAAATAAAATACATGAAAGAAAAAAAAAAAAAGATGGAGAAGAGGAGTAGGAGGGCCGCGAGCCCATGGGAAGAAGCGCTGTCCCCTCCAAGCAAAAGATACATGATGGTTGGGGGTAGTATCAGAAATCTGATCTTCTAAAAGAGTTTTTCGCAGGCACTCCAATGGTTCTTAGACGCCTCGTTCTCCCCATTCCTCATCAGCATGGGGCATCGACTGGGAGATAAGTTGTTGCCCCTTTCACTGTATCCTTCCACAAGAAGTGCCACATAAATAAATAGAGCATACATATAAAGCAAACCAAAGACAAAACAAAAAAAAAGAAGGAAAGAAAACACTATTTTTCAGTGCTTCATTTTTGATATCTCCATCCCTGGACACATTATGGATTAAATGGAAAATCTATCAATATCTTACTATTGCTTAGGCGCTATCATCGACCTCATTCAGAGAATAAAATCATCTAAATAACCCACCCAAGGATAGCATGTAAGGAGCTACACCAGGAGCTGTAAAATAATTCACGCTATAGTGGTGGAAGTGGCCTGTTAGTAGCAGCAAGAATGACGCAAATAGTGAATAGCAATAACTGTAAGTTCTATTCAAGCACGCCTCCCTCTCCAAGTCAACTATTATAGCAGGTGGGTTATAGGAGACGCCCATCCTGTGCCCTGAATATTTTTCCTGGGAGTCCGTAACCCACCATACAAATCTGCCTTACTGGCAGAGGTAAACGTAACCCGTACATAGCTTTAATGGTGACAAATAATAAATGAGGAAGTTTAGACTCTCGTAGTCCCCAAGGTGGCTTCAAAAAGATTCGATGCAGTTGGAGTTAATTAGAGTTATTACATCTTCTTGTCAGTAACAAAAGGTCATGAATTGACACTCTCCGTCTGTATTTCTGTTGGAGTTAATGCGTTAAAAGACCTTCGATAAATTGGTTGCAATCTAATTCTTGCTGGCATAATAGGTACCCTACCTTCTAGCGTGCACATCAAGCATGTAATCTGATAGCAATATAAATAAAACAATAGATAAAAAAAATAAAGAGAGTATTTGATTGAGGTTGAAATATTATTATAGTTGAAATTCATCAGGAATTAAGAGGAATTTTACGTGAAGTATTTGTGCTCTGATCATAGGTGCAGCAAAGTATTCTCCCTTGTCAGTGTGATTAAAGGCTATGGAATGATACAAGAATGCGGTATTCTTGGACGCCACTCCCTTACCTGGCATCGCCCTCGTTACTTTCGAATTTGGGGTTCTCTCTTTCTATTTAATCCGTCCCACTATAATGGCGATCTCTTCCCGTGTCTAAATTAATTACCTTTTTAAACCTTTAGGAGTTTACTTCTTTTACGTGGCTAAACATAGTGATAAGGTAATAGTAAGCCACTTTTCTTTTAGGGTTCAAAATATTGTTTTAGGTTTGAATAAATAAGTGGGGGGATAATATATGGCCAGCTAACCAAGTTTCATAAAATTTCAAATACAAATGTGTTTTTAAAATATAAAATATAAAATCATTAATAAGTCACATTCCTAAATAGTTCATACACATTAAAGAGAATTCTGTAAAAAGAAAAGAAAAGAATGTGGAATCTAAGAAATCTAAGATTTAAACTTAACTACTTTAATATTGGGATGATACTTATAAGGTAAGATAATTAAAAATTAGTTGTGTAAATTTTTATGGTGGTATGTATAGATAAATAGATATATCTAATAAATTATACATATAATAAATTTAAATGTTGATTAAAAAAATATAATATTGTATTTGTTTTATTTATTTTTAGTGAATTTTTTTTTCTAAATATATTGAGGTAATTTTATTTCAAATTATGGGGAAAAAGTCATGAGTTGTCATTTTTTTAAAAATGTATCTATCATGTGTAGATTATAAATTCAGTATAGTTATGGTTATGTTAGAAGAAAAAAAAAAAAACCCACATAAAAATAAACCGGACCATTTGTTTAGGCATATTAATCGTGTAAAATAAATACTTATTCATATTGTTATTATGATATTTGGAGGTAAATGAAGAGAAAACAAATTTTAAATTTAAGCCTGAAATAAATAATTCTAATGTACAATTTCAAATAAGATAAATTATCCTTAACAATATAGAATTGAATTATTCAAATTATGTATATAGGAGAATAAGGATATGAATTACCCTTGTGACTATAGGTGATCAAGTTTTAGATATTTAATATTTTTCATAGGAAGAAGACAATTTAATTATTCATGGCCTAAATATTAGGTATAATAATAAACATATAGGACCTATGGAGTAACTACTAAAGAAGAATAATCTTAGTAAATTATTAAAGGGGTAATATTCTATTAGGGTAGAATTAATGAAAACATTATTTTAGTAATATTATTTTATAAATCAGTAACATTATTGTTGGTTGGTTAAATAGAAATAAAACTAATATTGTAGCGAATGAGTAAATATTATTGTTATTATGATTAAATAAGGATAATGTGATCAATGTTAAATGGAGATAATATTATTATGTTGGCTAAATAAAAGAAATAATATTATTATAACAATTGGAGAGTTCACCTTAATATTATTAAGCATAATGTAAACTATGGTAAAAATGTTAAAAAAAGGATATAGCAATGGCATTATTATTCAATTTAAGAGGTTAAATTGGTAGCAAATTAACCCTTCTTCATTAAAAGCACAAATTGTCCCAAAAAGCTATAAATGCTTAAATTTTCAAGCAAGCATGATTGACATGAAGGTGGTGACATTGTGTTTAGACTCAATGCTAAATGTGGACATGACACTTAGCCAATGTAATAATTACCTTAACTAATGGGATTACAAAAAAAAAATGTTGGGTTTTTCTAGCGTGAAATTTTTAGGCATGACATAGTTGCACAAAAAAAAAAAACATATTTCCATTTCTTGATCTTTTGTAAAAAACTTGAAATTTTATCAAAATTATTGTAAAACTTTAGCTTTGTTTGTATCAGTGCATGAATTGGATTGAACATAATAGTATTTTCAAATGATTACAAATAATAATTCATTACATCTAGTAACTTTTCATAAACAAATTAGATAATCTTGATTTTTTTTTAGCTCTATGCAATATCAAACCAAGATAGTCACAGTCTTATATCTAAGTATATTGTGACACATGCTCAAGAAATTAAAACTTTTAAAAATTTCATTTCTAAACAAGGGAACCTCACCCTTGTCCTAATCTTTTCTGCTTAGTTTTCTGCATGCTAGGCCTTGACGAATAACCTCCATTTAGATCTAGATCCTATGTTTGTTAATCTATCCTAAAACTTCTACATTTTATTGTACATTGCTAGTTTGGCCCTAATTCACCTAATTCATAGCATTACCCTAAAAATAATTGTTTCTCCCATCAAAAGTGAATAAAATCCTACCTATTCTAGTTGTCTCACCTATGGGGATATCAACCAATCAATGTTTATTGTCTAAACTTTATATCTTCTCCAGATATTTCCTTTCACCACTCCTAAAACATATCCTCAACCAAAATATATCATCTATCCTCCTCATTTTCCTCAACCCCAAACTAAACCTTTTCTCATTATTGGACGACCCTCAAACCAACCAAAACCTCTAGTAATATCCTAAACTTTACAAAAACACTCACTCAAAACAATTATATACACCAAAATGTGTTATATAGCAACCACATTGTCATGCAATTGCTCACATGTATACAACACTCAAAATAATATAAAACCTAAGAAAACTAAAACCACTCCCACTTCCATTTCATTTTCTCAACCTTATCTTCCCCCACACCTCTTTTCCCTTAACATAGTGGTAAAGAGTATGATCTTGTTGAGAAACTTTGTAAAACTCCAACTAAGATATCACTTTGGAACTTAATTCAAATGTCACCTACATATCATGGTATGCACCAAGAGGCTTTGAAGAAGACTTTTTACCACCTTATGTTAAACCAAAAGGAATATTAGTATCCTTGTTAGATGATATTATTACAACAAACTTTGACATTACATTCCATTAAAATGAATTACCTCCTCCTAAAATACTAAACCAATACATGATACTCTCATGGTTTGCATCATCATTAATGATACTAAAATTGTGCATACTCTAATCGATAATGGATCGGGTCTTAATGTTTGTAGCATTGAATTTTTAGAGTGGTGTGGATACATCTCTCATTAGACTTGATAATATATCTATTCATGGCTTTAATAATTTTGGTAGGAAACCAAACTGGTTATAATCACATTATCCATTAAGGTAGGACCTATAGTTTTTCCTACCCTTATCCATGTCATGCCCAATATTATTTCACAGAATATTCTTCTTGGTAGTTTATGGATTCATTGCATGAGAGGATTCCCATTTACTCTTCACCATACAATGAAGTATGAATATAATAACAAGGTCTATATGGTTAAAGTAGATTGAAAAATATTTTTACAAGCCCAATATGACTATAACATTTCCAAATATCTTAGTACTTTGATTCCATCTTCAAAAGTTGAACCATTACCTTCCAATGATAAGGATACTATTACTATACTCTTTGGTAATGATTGTGGTTCCTTCAATTTTACACCTACTTTCATTTAGGAGTGTAAAATCTCACCATCAAAGACCAATGAGTTGACACAATCTCAAATCAACACCACAACTCATTCAAACAATGACAATGGTCCAAATAATGTTTTATACTGAAGTGCGTGTTTTGGTTATGATTGGTGTTCATTATATTTTACAACCTCATTTGTGGTAGAGTACAAAATCTCATAATCTAAACCTAAAGATTTTTTTTTTCATTTGTGCAATCTTCTACTCCTTCTATATCAACAAATCTACAAACAACATCATCCCATGATGGTGATGGGGGCTCTTTATCTTTTGTCCCTCTTGTGTTGGAAAAATCTAACAAATATCCTCCTCATCTTAGCATAACAACACCAAAAAAGAAGTTACATTCTTGTAAAAGAATCAATTCTTCTCATGATAATACCCCTCTTTCAACAAATAATGATTTAAACAATAATTCTCCACCATCTAAGTTGGATTTAAAATTCATTATAAACTTGGATACAATGAAAACATGGAACAAGGATTTAAGTATCTTGAGAAGCTTAAATTGTACCTTGCTAAAAGGGTTTTAGGTTTCCAACCTTATCCTTTATCCATCTCCAAGAAGGGGATACAATTTTGGTGGTCACAACTCTTTTGTAAATTTATAAATATTGTTTTCAAAATGTTCTAGAGAAGAAATGTCAAGTCAAAATGATATTTTCTATTTTGAACAAATAGTTGAGGAAAAATATGGCATCCCCACTGAAATGGTTATGTTTTAAATACACACAAATTTTAAGATTTACTTAAGAAAATGTTTATCAAAATAGAAAAAAAAATCATGCACTAAAGTTTCAAATTATAGAAACTCACAGAATAATTGAAAGAAAAAAATAAATATTATTATATAAAAAGCAAGGTTCCACTTAATCTTACTTTGAGTATTTTATCAACAACTAAAGTATAGTGGTGATTCTATAAAAACTACATAGATGATTTTTGTTTTTTCTAAGAAAATGCAAACATACAATAAACTAAAAAATCTATATTTCATTAGTTTACATCATTTCAAAATTCAATGTGTGTGTATATGTATTAAACACATATGTATATATCTATGTAAAAATATATGTATGCATGCATATATGTGTGTGTGTGTGTGTGTGTGTGTGTGTGTGTGTGTGTACATCTATGTATATATATATGTACATATATATATATATATATGTATATATATATAAATATATACAAGTACGTACATATATATGTGTATGTATGTATGTATATACATATACATATGTGTGTGTGTGTACATTCATACATACATACATACATACATACATACATACGTACATACACACACACACACACATACACATACACATACACATACACATACACATACACATACACATACACATACACATACACATATCACTTTATGATGATTCAAGTTAAAAAGTTAATAAGTGTTGGTCATTTGTTTAGAAAAGTAACATAAATTTAAAATTTTACCCTTCAATCATAGGTATTTTCAAATTTTAATATTGAAACATAAATTTTTGGACTAACATTATTTAAATTTCAATATATTTTTATCTAACTCTATTTTATAAGATTCCAATAAGAACTTATTTATAGGGCCCTAGTTGAACCATCAAAATACAATGAACAATTGAGCTATCTTACAAAGTTGTGACCTAATTCTAGAGACCTAGGGATAGTTAATTTTCATTTTGGGATTTGATTCACTTTAAGAGATGTGAGATGCCCAGTAATTCATGATCAACATCCTATTTTGAATGCCATGAATTTTAGTTTTGTGGAGATGTCATTGAACCTTTAAGAGTTTGATTAATTAAGCAAGGACCTTAGTTCACCAAATTCACCATAGACTATACAATAATAATCAAAATATGAATCTATACATTAAATAGAAAGAGGTTTCATTAACAATGTTTAAATTTGTTGTTCTTTTGCATCTTCTTGTTGATTCTTTTATGACTTTTATAATTGACCCTTATCCTTATTTAAGACAATTAAGTTTTTAAAAAATTAAAAGAATTAAAAAACCTTAATCATATAAGTTATTCTTATTATTTTACATTTACCTTTTTTAAATATTGGATTTTATCTAGAAGTGAAAAGACCGCACTTTAAGGAAGTCCATTGGAAATTGGCAAACTAGCATTTGAGTTGTCTATTGATTTATGGAAGAAAATTTATGATATATTGTTTCCTAAACATCATCTATTTATAGGATTAAAAAAATTATAATTAACAAAAATAAGATAATTATTAATCATTTTGTAAAAGAATGATGCCTAAAATTATTATTGAATATTTATCATTAAAAATAAAATATTTAATAGAATGATTAAAACTAACATAATAAAATTGAAAATGAAATTTACCCCAAAGAAGAATTGTTGACCCGATGATAATAATTATAAAAATCATGTTATTCAGACCTGCCAAATAAGGTCCTCTATATAAACATGAACAACAGCTGGATAACCTGCAGATGTCATAATTTGTTAAGAAGATAGTGAAGGATAAAACATTAATAGAGCACAAACAAAAATAGGAATCTACCCACAAAGAAGAACACACAAGAAAACTAGGGTAGAAAAGCCAAAAAAACTGACAAAAAACCACAAAACAACCAGCCCCTAGGCCAGGTTCTGAAGGACCTTTGTCACTTCCTACTCCAGACTATTCATGTTAAGTGCAAACTTCTTGATCTCCTGGATGTTGACTAAAGCTTGGTCTGCCTTCCTTTTCAAATTTTCTCTAGTCTTGTTACTCAGCCCCCCACTATCCATCCACCCTTCCTCATTGTCCAAATCAAGAAACACAATATTCTTTACCTGATGGGCTTTTTCCAGGTTTTCCACCATGGTATTCATGATCTGTGCAGTGGATTTTAAAATCTTATGGTTCATAATCAGGACTTTGTGGAGAGAATTTTTAATGTTCCTTAGCTGCTCCTCCATATCCACCTGCTTGCCATCATGATTGCATTTGAAATCCTATAATTCCTCCACCGTTTTCTTGAGGAACTCAAGCATATACTTCTTCTCCTCTTTCATCCATAAATCAGTAGCCCGACCACTACCACTACCTCTTTTATGTCATCATTAGCTCTCTATTTTAACTTAATTTCCTTAATTTCAAAGAACACCCATCTCATAAGCATAAAGTTATCCACCGCCCCATTGTGGGCTATTGCAAGAACATCAATGGGAAATTCCCGTTCCTCCTTAAAATAATGATCCCCTACCTTGAGGTCCACTTCATTGAATTTGTTGTCTTCATACACATAGTTTGAAATCTTTAGATTGAATTTTAATCAAAATTTTATTAGACTTTTGTTTAATTTAAAATCCAATAAGGGTAAAAGCACAAAGCTGTGTCACACTTTCGGCCAAATAAATAGTTCCAAACGAAATATTTTCAGTCGGAAAGGTTTCAGATGACTAGGTTTCGACCGAAACCATGTGGCATATTATGTGGCACATAAGTTTCGGTCAAATAAGTTTCGCCCGAATCCAAAAAAATAAAAATTTTCCTCTTCCCGCTTTAAAACTTCCTTCAAAATTGGATTTTTTAATGTGTGGGGTTTCTATAGAAAGGGTTTCGATAGAAACAGTTTCTATAGAAAGGGTTTTGGCCGAAACCCTTTCTATAGAAACTGTTTCTACCGAAACTATCTATGTGGCATCCTAGTTGGCAGCCAACTCAGCTTTTTTCAGAATTTTCTGAAACTTTCAACTTTAGCTAAGTATTTCTTTAGTTAGAATGATTTTTTTGCAAAAACAAAAAATACCCTTTTGTAGAGCTCGGAGTGGAGAATCCAAATATATAATTTTTTTAATTTTTTTATTAGTTTTAATATATTTTATTTTTAAAATAATGCAGGTAGGTTTTCAAAATGAAAAAGGAAGTTGATTACAAATTAAAAACAAGATAGTAAAATTTATTAAAAAAATTTAAATCTTATATGGGGCACAAGAGGAGAGAGTCTTCTTCAAAATGGTATAATTCTTTTTTTGAAAATGATTTAAAAATTTGAAAATAGTTGACGGCCCGTGAAAACTGTCAAATTTTGACATGTTTGACTTTAAAACATTATTACAAGAAAAATATACATCAAATTTTGATTTTTATTTTTCCATGCACAAGATATTGAAGTTACCTATTTGAAGAAAAAAAAATTAGGGAGAAATGAAGTTTTTTTCAATTTGTTTCTTGACGGCCCGTGAAGTCACTCTTTTCTGAAATTTTTAGCATTCCAAAATTTGTCCTTAAATTGATAAAAACATAATGAAAATATATTTTTTTAAAATTTTTAAAATTTCAATAATAAACTTCATCAAAAGTTCTACATTTCATTAGTTTACACCATCTTGAAATTCAAAACATAAAGACCACTTTTATGTGGTCGAAGTTCAATTTTTTTTTTTGTTGTTGGCCAATTCCTTTATAAAGTGTGACACAGGTTTGTGCTTTTACCCATAATTTCTACTCCATTTTGTTCTCAACCTTGCCTTCTCCATGCCTAGATTGTACAAACACTCTTCCACCATTAATTTTTTTTTGAGATAAAATACTCAAACATACTCTCTTGCATACAATATTATCTCCATGAGCTCTATTACAATTATTAAATCCACTTTGAAGTCCAACAAAACCATTTCAAATTTACAAACTTCATCTATTGATAAAATATTAGAGGTGAAGTGGTTGATGGTGTCTTCATTTATGGGGAAGTAGATAAAACTATTGATGTTGTTGTCTATACTCAAATGCAATGCAAATCAGTTTGATGACCACTACTGTAGATCCTAAAAGTGATTGGAAGGAAAATCCACAAGCCAATGTGTTTACCCTCAATGTACAAGGTTGGTTTTGTTGCAAGGTGTGCACCCTTGGTCTCCTTGTGTTGTGCAGCGCAACGCTCGGGTTTGTGACATGGGTTTGTTAACTCTAGCAGTTGTATCAAGCATTAACAATCCAATCTTTTGTAGCAAAGACAACTGTCTTGGCAAAAATTGGTATTAGAGTCTGGGTCAGGAGTTTGAACCCCTCGCTTGCACTCGAGGGGAAGATATTTTTGCAAGGTGTGCAGCCATGGTCTCCTTGTGTTGCGCAACATTCAGGTTCATGACATGGTTTAACCACCTCCCATGGATTCATTAACTCTATCAGTTGTATCAGACATTAACAAGTTGATCTTTTGGTGCAGCGACAACTATCTTTACAATAGGTTCATTCTATGTTTCATTCATTTCTTTTCTAAATAAATTTTATTTTAGGGGTAGGAATTGTAATGAATATAGTTATGTGTTTATAGGGATGAAGAAGAAAAATATTTTATTTTTGAAAAAAAAAAACCCTCTTTTATTATACTTTGATGGGTGTTCATACCCTTCGAAAGCTTTAATTTTATCATAGTGCTAGTAAAAAAAAATGTCACTATAGTAATATATTGATATTAGCAAGATAACCCAAATGGTAGCAATAATTATTAAAAATAGTTAAAAAATTGTTCTTATTGAAAGAACAATTTTTCTCTATGTTCAAGAGTTGCAACTCCCTCATATGATTGGAGTTTTGGAGTTTTTGATACTTTTAACCTCCAAATGTGGATGGAAGTGGAAAAATAAAATAAAAGGGGGGAACTCAAGGCAAGCTTATATAAGATGTTATTTTAGGCTTCTCAAATAAAATGGAATGACACATAGAAAAGAGAAGGAATGTGCTATGACAAGAAAATATGTATACTTCTTTTATCTTCACATCCCACTCAACAATGCAAAACTTTTTTGAATCTAGAGTAAGAAATTCCAAAGAGACAAGATAACAACATATAAATAAATATAATCTTGTTAATTTTTTTCTAAAATTAAATCTAGATTAGAATTTACAATTCATGCCCACAAAGTGTAAAGAATAATACAATTAATGATTCAAAGCTATTGATAAAATGGAAAAATTACAACTATAAAATATAATATGACTAAGAGTTAAATAAAATCACTTTATTTCTTTCAATTATGGAGCACAAAGTCTTTTTATATCTTAAACAATAATTGTTTTAGAGAAAAATTTCCTCCTTGGAAAACATCTTGTATTTATAACCGTTTCCTTTCTAACTAGTTCAAAACCACTTTATAAATAATTCTTGGAATTAGAATATATAAGTCAAAATTCATGGCCCATATAGGTTTTCCTCTTATTTAGGTCATAATGTCATCCCCACCACCTATAAATTTTATTTTTTCATGGGTTATATAAAAAAAAAAAATTATGGAACTCAGTGAGTATCTACTTGTTTCAATCTCTCTTATGGTACTTCCTTGCTAGGGTTCTTATTGGTGATATATTCAACAATATCTTTATTAATCCATGCGGCCCCAAAACTCTACACTATGAAATCAATCCTTTCTTTGACATATATGATTTCCTTGTTGGCCTCATTAGCATATGGAAATGGTAGTATTTGAATTGATTTATCAAAAAACATGATCAATTATTTTTCTCTCATCATCTAAAATGCCTTAAGTTATCCATCTAGACTTTCAACTAATCTAGATTCATTATCATCTAATCTCTTTTTCTAAACTCAATTTCATTTTCACAATCCTCTCAATAGTCTTCCATATGTGTAATATGATTACATTTTGGTCCAATTTTAAAGTTCTTCTATACATAAGTTTTGTTATCAAATGGAAACCTTTTTTCATACAAATGTATTACCATTTTCACAAGGCTCCGTTTGATATCTCATGCATTGGATGAATATTTACATATGTAGCACTTGAGATGAATTGGGAATGTGATTGTAGCTACTTTCATTTCTTTATATCTTTTATTTATTTCCCCTATTATTCTACATAGCTCAATAATGAAAAAAAAATTATTAACAAAGTTGGGGAGCTCGTATAGATCACCTTTAAAGACAGATCTATATGGATATTAAGTAAACCTAGAGAATGAAAGGAAGCAGGGTATGCAAAAATTCTTCCTAAACTAATATTTGAGGAGAGTTGCTAGCAAGAAATTTGGGGGAACACAAAATGGAGTTTTAAGCCCCAACTATTTTCTAAGTTTTGTAGTTTAAATCCCAAGCTCAGTAATATAAAGATGAACACCAATGCAATCATAAATATGCTTAACTATTCACACATCCATATAATAGTAGATAACACTATGTAGATAGAACTCTAGTATCCACTATATTAATCAAGTCAAAATTGGTACATTATAATATCTTCCCCTATAATATTGTATAATTATTTTCTAATCTCTATACATATGGCATGTGTCATACATTCATACTTATACTTCTCTTCATACGCCTATCCCTTGTATGCCCTCTCTATCTCTTTCTCTTCTCTCTATTCTAATATAATTTATTCAATTCTTCCTTTTTCTATAGACCTCTCTCTATCTATATTACATTATATGATCATATCTTCCTTTATACATATATCTATAGGATGGTACATGACCCATCTATCCTAATTTGAAAGTCCTTTATGCCAAATTTTAGTATGTTTTCCTAGCCAATGTCTTCACTATCCAATTTTTTGGCTAACATCTTCCCCACTTTCAAAATGTTGACTTATCCTCAAGTCAATGCTATTCTACTGGAATTATATCTTTTTAGATGTCCTTGAGGCTGGAAAATGTAGTATCCCATTAGTTTTTGGTTCAAGTGTAGCTATTGTGTTTGTATCTAGATCTATAATAGGAATTTCTTTTCCTTCGACAATATCTGTGGAATCTATATCTTTTATGTTAGTTGTTGAGCCTCTTCAAGGATTCTAGTAATGTGTGCTAGTCATAAGCTAACTACCTCTCGAAGATGATGGAAATAGTTTTGGACCTTATTTCTCTGTTCTTGCAGTTGTTGAAATTGGGCATGCATTGCTTTTATATCTACCCTTGATTGACCATCTATGTCCTATAATGCATCATAGGTTGTTGCTTGTTTGAGAATTTAAACTTCTAGTTGATCCATCTGGGCCTTAGTAGCTATTGTTACTATGGGACATTATACACAAAAATAATAGAGGGCATTAGATCCCCTTATGTATTCATTATGCTTTGAATCAGGGACTCCAAAGTATAATGTGGGTATGTGTAGGATCATCATGCAAAAAAATGCCCTTAAGTGGAAAAAAAATTAGAGTTAGGAAACTTCACATAAATATTTGAATTAGTTATCTCTATTATTTCAAAAATATGTAAGAATATAATTTGTAGAAAATTGAATGTAGTTTCTAAACTACTAGGTTTCTTTAAAAAAAAGTAAAAATTATTTGGTGAAATTTTGAAATTTCAATGTAGTGGTGCTTAAATTTCAGGGAAAAAATAAGAAGTTGGTGTCTTTCTGACCACCCTAACCACAATAAAATGATAATATTTTGTTATAAGATTTTAGATATAAGTAGAGGACTCATGCCCTGATGTGATGCATATATTTTTGTAATTTTTTTCCAAGAAAATAACTAATTATGAATTTTTTATTAAACTTTTTAAAAAATATAAAAACTCATATGTCTGACCACCTTAACTTGGTCAAAACTTCATGAAATTCATTTTTTTTTTTTAAATCATATTGTATCAATAGCATAGAATGTGACACATGTTTTGGATTCAAAAAATGTGATACCATTTGAAAGCTATAGATTTTTTCAATCAACCTATCAATCAGGACTTTAGTCATAATTTGAATAGAAAATTAATAATAATTACTTATTAAATTCAAAGTAAAGCATAATTTGTATTGATGGAAAGCTGAGAATATCCTTTAAAAACCCTTTTTGTTTCATCAATTTTGAGTAAAAAGATAGTCGTTAGCCACATACCCATCATATTGCCACTTTTTGGCCCATCATGTTCCTGCACATACCCATGTGTTGTGGCACACCTTTTCCTTTCTTCATCCATCTTGATATTTTGTATTTTTTCTTGGATTTGTTTCCACAATGTTTTCTTTTGCTGTTGGTTGTCCTTAATTAACTCCTCTACCAAAATTCTCAACTGTGTCACCATTGGTTGTGAGGTAACTTACCTTGTATCTTGTTCAATAGCTCCTCTAATTGGTTGGTGCTCCCCACATTATATTGTAGGATTTATTCTTTGGTTGTTTGGTGTAGAATGTCTCCCAATAGAAACTTATGAAATGGTGATATGCATCCCAAATTGACCTCTGATCCTACTAGCAGTAGTTGAAGGAGTTGTAGAGAAGCCATTGTTTGAATATGTTTGTATTTATCCAAGAATTCCTTAATGGGTTAGCTAGAAGTTGTGGAATACAAAGGTATCCCAAACTATGGAGGAGGAGAAGATTGTTCTTTCTTCGATGATATTATTTTCATTTTGGATTCTTCTTGTAGCTTTTCATAGGAATTTTTTGTTTCTTTTTTGATCTCCTTTTTTATTTTTTGTGTTACCTCAGATTTCTCAATCATTAATTTATTCAACCTTTGTTTGGATTGGAGCTCTTTTGTATGAAGTGTTTGATCTATTTAGGGTTGTCTCGAGGAAATTTTCGTTCAACCATGGACCTACCCATTATAAATATTTTAGTTGTAAAGTTGTAATCATCTTGTTAGGGTGTAGTCTTCTTTGTTGTCTTACTTTTTGGAGACTATGTTCCTTAGGTGTCCTTTCTTTCTCCTAGAGGTTCACGATTTAGGGTTTCTTAAAGTTTTTACATTTTTCTTCTTGCATGAGTATCAAACTTGTTGGAATAGTTTTGGCAAGGTTTCTTGGTGTATTTTTGGTATGTTTCTTGAATTTTTGGCACTTTTTGGATGCCTAAAATGTTGAAGGTGTATCACAAATTCTCTTTGAAATCTATATACCTTATGGGATGTTAATTCTTGCTCATCTTGTACTCATGCCTCTAAGACATCATCACTATCAATACTAGCATTGTCACTTTCTAATTCAATTTGTCTAGACCTATTAGGATCTTCCTCCTCTTCTACAATGGGTAACTTTGAAATAGAATAGAGGTTCTTTAGATATTCTTCTTCTCTATCTTGTATAATTTCCTCTACGTAGGATCTATCTTCTCTTTCACCTAGGGGAATCTAAACTATCCTATTCTCATCCACTAAGGATATTTCTTCTTTTCTAGAGTCTACTATGCCATTATAATTCACAAACCATTTCAGCTCAAGAAATGCTCTAAATGTGTTGAAGGGATCCTTCATCTCCAAAACTTCAAAATTAATGATTTGTTTGATCCCTTTTACATTTTCTTTGTCATTCTTCCATGTTCCTAATGTTTCCATGCCAGAACCATTGGCTATATTTATGTTCATATTTGTTCTAATAATTTTAAATCTTCCCAGCCTCTCCCAAGTAGTTAATAGATTGATGTTGAGGTTCACACCAAGATCAATAATTACATGTTTAATTCATTTAGGTTTGCAATAATTAGTAGAGGACCATTTTCAAATTCTGGTCTTCATCAATTTGATGTATCTATTGTTAGTTCTATTTATTCCTAATAAGGGTGTAAAATATGGTCCACCAAATGAATCAACAAAGTGATGGACTACTTATTATTCTATGACCCTTATCACCTAAAACTATGCAAAATAAGATGCTAATAACAACTAGAAATGCAACCTAACTATTATAGCAACTACGGGGGATGTTTTTATAGCATAAAATGTTGTGTACTTGACCAAAAAGTTGTTATGTTTGAGCTATGGAGGACTCATTCACCTTCAGTGGAGAATTGGTCCTTTTATGGTTTTAGAAAACTGATTTTAGGATCTTGTTCTTTGATTTCTGCACTCTTAAATTCCCAATTATCAAGTTCTAGAAGTTTTTAGTTAATTATGTAGAACTCTTTTTGTTCTTTCACTTTGAATGACAACTTTAGCAACTTTGTAACTTTGACAATCTTGCTCCAAATCTTGCTCAACTTGATCTTCAACTAGTAAATCTATAATCACACACTCAAGGGTAGAAAGACTTGTTGATTTGTTAGTGAATGGGGGTTTTCCTTTGTCAAACCTCTTGTAGGTAATTAACCTAATTGATGAAATGAAGGAAATTAAGCATGAACATGAAATAATGTAAATGATGTCACCTTGGATGATTTCTTGTGAAGAAAATATGCAAACTATCATGTAGTGGCCATGAAGAATATAGATCTTGGATCCTTGAGAATGATGCAAACAATACTTGCAAGTAGATCTTCAATGCTGTACTCACAATCTTAACTCAACAACATGAATGCATGCATCAAACCCTTGAAAGGATTATATGACTTTGAGTTGCTGCAATAAACACTTGAATCTACCTTGAAAATCCTTATGAATGCTCTTGAAATGCTTTATAATCCTTGATCACTTGAATTCTTGAACGCTTGAAAATATAGGATTGATTAGGATAAACAATGTGAATTAACCCCTTATTTATACTAAATTAGGAGATTAACCCTGAAATTCAAAGAATTTTAAGGCCAAAACCAGATCTGGAAAGAAAGATAATTAAATTCTTGCCATAATGAAATTCAAAAAGTGGGTTTCATTAAGGGAGGACCCATTCATCTAAGGCTAAGTTTCCAGGACCAAGCTTTTGGGGATTGAAAGAGGGCTAAAAACCCATTCCAGATCAACTGGGAAAGGGGGGTCCTATTAAGGGAGGACCCATTCACCATCAAGGGTGAATGGTCCTAGCTCAACTTACTAGGACCAAAATTTTCCCAATGAAATAATTTGTTATTTAAATTATGATTTTCAAGATAGATCTTCAGGAGGTATCAAAATTAAGACCTAACTAGGGGGTTAATAACTCCAATTAACCATAATTAATTAAGACTACCTAGATAAGTGTGAAATTTCCTTAAGATATTTTACAACACTTAAACAAGGTACACATTATTTATATTTTTATTGGAAAGGGGCCCATTAAGCAAATATATCCTAGAAAAGTGTGAAAGTGTGTTACAACACTTTACAACACCCTTGCAAAGGATAAATTAAGGAATGTTTTAGTTAAATAAAGGTTTGAGGATAGTGTGAATGTGTAGAACACATTACAAAACCACTCCAAGACACCCTTAGTTCAACTTTAACATGTCAATTATCAAACAAAGTAAGGGAAAAGGCTTACTTTTTCCATTACTACATTTTGCCCCACTTTAGTGAGAGGATAACCCCATGTCAAACTCACTAAAAGAGACATCCAAGACACTTAAATATGCAGCAATAACAAAGATACACAATCATATCTTGTCAAAGGCCAAGAAAAGTAAACAAAAACAAAGGATCAAGCACAACTATTTCAATGCAATGTGGAATAGGGTTGTTTGTCTATAACATACGCTACTCACTCTAGGGTAGTGGAACCTCAGTCTGTCCACTAGGTGAGTTGTCCCAAAATATGTGTATGTTCACTCTGGGGTAATGGAACCTTAGTCTATCCACTAGGTGAGTTATCCCAATGAGGTGGCAAATGAGAGAATCATATTAGCCTCTCATACCATACTAATGTTATCCTCCTGACAACTTCGATAAGGCACCACAATGTAAATGCTTTTGAATGTCAAAATTTTGTTAAATGGGATTTTACTTTGTTTGTGTAATGTTCTTCCTCTTAGGGATCATTGTGCCCAATTTATCCAAGAGAGGACAAGTCAAAAGTGTCGAATCATCACCCATGGGATCCCTCATTCACATCATGCCATGCCAGTAGATTGTACACTCTTAGACGACATAAAACCCAATGACACCACCAAGAAGAGGACACATCACAAGAAAAAAGGAAAATAATGCCATGAAATTTTCCAAAATGATATCATCGATGTATGCCCCCATTTTAAAGCAGTTGCTACACCATCATTGTGAGCAATTTCTTTAAAGTAGTCAATGATTTTGATCCTAAGACATGAGAGATTTCCTCAAAAAACCCTATGCCAATTCATATGTTTCTGAAGCAAGTTGTGTCATGAAATTGGAAGGAATGGTTTCCACCACAAACATATAAGGGATCTTTGGATTTGGGGTCAATATGGTTGTGCTACAATGTTGTCATAGAGCATGGAACTATCATCATTCCCCAAATACTCACATAATTGGAAGAATGACACAAAGACAATGAAGACACAGAAAAACCTTTCGAGTCAACATGGAAGAAACATGAATGTCTCAATACCTTGCATCATCCCCGAAAGGAAAACACAAGAAAAATGAAAAAAAAGATGATTATAACATAGAGAAGAATGAAGGCATATATAGAAGAATGTACATAAGAGAGAGTAACATAAAATGAAACTTCACGGGGGATCACATTATGCACATGCATTCACTTAAAGAAAAGTGAAAAAGAATAAGACTAGTAAGGCACATGCGATTCAACCTAAACCAGGTCATCTGCCTCCCAATTTCGATCGGTATAAACGAAAGGAAGGCAACTAGCCAAAGGGACAATGAAAAATGCATTACTAGGAGAAGGCTATCAAATTATTGTCCCCACTTTGTGCAAGACAAGAATGAGCTGAGGCAG
Source organism: Sequoia sempervirens (assembly GCA_007258455.2). NCBI lineage: Eukaryota > Viridiplantae > Streptophyta > Pinopsida > Cupressales > Cupressaceae > Sequoia > Sequoia sempervirens. The sequence goes on along the minus strand of VDFB02279191.1, from coordinate 32,754 downwards.
GTGAGGAAAATGAGATCCTTTCATTAGAGAAAACAATTTGTAATAAGTGTAAAACATGTAATAATGAGAATTTTTTAAGATTCTACAACTATTACATGCAATGATTGGGGAGGGCATGTTATGCAATCACTTGATGGAAATCATTGCCATCAAAGTGAAATTTGCTCAATACTAATTTGAATTCATGAAACTCATCAGTACTATGTCCAAGAGTTCTGTGGTATCAACAATGTTGAACATTTTCATCTTTAGGATATAGTGTGAGCTTGTCTTTCATTGGTGGTAATGTTATAAGTTCTTTGTTTAGAAGTATTTGTAGTTTCCTTTCACTTTCAAGTTACGGACAAGGGAACTTTAGTTTCTGTAACTTGTAAGGCCTCTTGCACTTACTCGATTCACCAACTTCTCTAGATGAGATTAGGGAAGGAGGTCTTGAGATGATCTCTTCTTTGTTATCCTTATCCTTAGGAGGTATGGATTGCTCTTTAGGAAGGAGGATATCTATATTAGGAGGAGGATCTAAGATAATTGTACCATCACTACGAAACATTAGGTATTATTTAGGAGTAGTTATGTTGAGAGGGGGATCTTGATATCCTATCCCTTTAGTTTCTTCAGTTGGTATTTTCTCTAGAAGTTGATGAATTTTATGTTCCTTTGTTGTATCACATCCTTGTTTGCACAAGATCTTGAATCCTTTTCCATATGTCTCTTCAAGGTTGATTCATGTGTTGGTCACTTTGTTTAAATAGGATGGTTGAATGCTTGCTTGTTTAGAGGTGCTAGGTTCACCTATGGTGGGGAACTTAGGTTCAACTTGTGACTCAGTTTCAGGATGTAAAAGATCAAACATCTCAGGTTGTGTGGGTTGTTTCATTGAAGGATAAAAGGATGCATTAGACTCAAGGTTGTTAAGGAAATCATTTATGAATTCATTCATGCTGGAATCATCTTCTCCAATGGTGTCAACATCATGAGGAGGAGATGCATTAGGATTTGTGTGAGCATGAGTGAGTTCAATGTCATTAGGATCATTGCCAAAAACATAATTTGAAACATCAACCAAAGATAATAAGGACTTCCACAAATTGCCTAAACAATTCTCTATTTTCATCATTCATACCTAAACATGGTAATTTACTGATTATACAATGAAATAAGCTGAAAGTGAAATGTTTTTATGCAATTTTGAACTTTTAATAAAGCACTAAAATGAAGCAATTTAAGCTAAATGCAATGAAATTTATGAAACAAAAGATCATGAAACTGGAATAGAAAGGTAACAACACCAAACAAAAGCAAAAAACTAAGATTTTAATGTCCTGAAAATGCAGATCTATAGCTAACAAGGACTCATTCACTAGTAAGGGTGAATGGGTCCTAGTTAGGTGTTTCTAAAAATTTCCTGTGGATTTCATAGTCAATTTTAATACCTTTTTAGATACCAGAAGGTACAAATTAGACTTGATCTGGGACTTATTCACCAGTAAAGGTGAATGGGTCCTAGTTAGGTATTTTTAAACTATTTTTTTTATGATTTTCAAGTTCTTAGTTATATCTTTCAGTTCCAGGTTTGATACAATAAAATGCAGCTTCAAATTTTCCAGAAATTCAATGTAAAAATGCAATGAAAAGATGAAATGCAAGGCCTAATTTGAAATGCAATTTTATTTTGATTTTCAAATGCAATTGAATGAGATCTAAATGAGATGCAAAATGATTTTTTTTTTTTTTGTAATTTTCAAATTTAGAAAGATGCAAAATAATGCAAATCTAAACCCTATATGATATGCAAAATTTCAATGCAAAACAAGAAACCATAAATGAGATCTTAATTCAATGCAAATCTAAAAGCAATGAATGCAAGATTTTAACTTAAAATGCAATGAAAGACTCCATAAATTAGGAAATTTCAATGTTGAATATGTCAGGTTCACCAATAAATGATGAGGGTGATAAATAGGGTCCACCAAATGAATCAACAAAGTGATAGACCACTGATTTTTCTATGACCCTTATCACCTAAAATTATGCAAAATAAGATGCTAATAACAACTAGAAATACAACCTAACTATTATAGAAACTATGGGGGATGTTTTTAGAGCATAAAAAGTTGTGTACCTAGCCAAAAAGTTTGTTTTGAGCTATGGATGACTTATTCACCTTCAGTGGTAAATGGGTTCTCTTAGGGTTTCAGAAAATTGATTTCAGGATCTTGTTCCTTGATTTATGCACTCTTAAATTCTTGGTTAACAAGTTCTGGAAGTCTGTAGTTAATTTTGTACAACTCTTTCTGTGATCTTGCACTTTGAATGACAACTTTAGCTGCAACTTTGCAACTTTGACAATATTGCTCCAGATCTTGCTCAACTTGATCTTCAACTTGTAAATATGCATTCACACACTCAAGGGAAAAACAATTTTTTTTATTTTTTAGTGAATGAGGGTTTTCCTTAGTCAAACCCCTTGTAGGTAATTGATCCAAATGATGAAATGAAGGAAATGAAGAATGAACATGAAATAATGTAAATGATCTCACCTTGGATGATGTCTAGTAAAGAAAATCTACAAACTATCATGTAGCGGTCATGAAGAATGTAGATCTTGGATCCTTGAGAATGATGTGAAAGATACTTGCAAGTAGATCTTCAATGCTACACTCACAATCTTTGCTCAACAACATGAATGCATGCATGAAACCCTTGAAATGATTATATGCCTTTGAGGACCACTACAATAAACACTTGAAATCTTCCTTGAAATGCCTCATGAATGCTCTTGAAATACTCTATAATGCTTGATCACTTAAATGCTTGAATGCTTGAAAGTATAGGATTTCTTAAGATAAACAATGTGAATTAAGCCCTTATTTATACTAAATTAGGAGATTAACCCCGAAATTCAAAAAATTAAGGCCGACACCAAATTTGGAAAGAAAGATAATTAAATTCTCACCAAAATGAAATTCAAAAAGGGGGGTGTCATTAAGGGAGGATCCATTTGACACCTTGGGGGAATGGGTCTTGGCTAAGTTTCCAGGACCAAGCTTCGGGGGACTGAAAGAAGGCTAAAAACCATTCTAGATCAACTAAGAAAGGGGATCATGTTAAGGGAGGACCCATTCACCATCAAGGGCGAATGGGTCCTAGCTCAACTTACCAGGGCCAAATTTTTCCCAATGAAATAATTTTTTATTTAAGTCATGATTGTCAGGATAGATCTTCAGGAGGTGCCAAAATTAAGGCCTAAATAGGGGGTTAATAACTCCAATTAACCAAAATTAATTAAGACTACCTAGATAAGTGTGAAAGTTCCTTAAAAAAATTTACAACACTTAAACAAGGTACACATTATGTACATTTTATTGAAAAGGGTCAATTAAGCAAATATAGAAAAGCGTGAAAGTGTGTTACAACACTTTACAACACCCTTGCAAAGGATCAATTAAGGAATTTTTTAGATAAATTAAGGTCCTAGGATAGTGTGAATGTGTACAACACATTACAACACCACTCCAAGACACCCTTAGTTCAACTTTAATGTCAATTATCAAACAAAGTAAGGGAAAAGACTTGTTTTTTCCATTACTACAATCCCAATACTTTCCTATTGTTTCAATTTTACTAATATATAATTTTTTTGAGCCAAAGTGTCTAGACTCTTTAGCATCCTCACCTCTTCATTTGAAAAACAAGAAATTTCATCCTTCTACTATTGTATAATTTATTTCCTTACTTTATCCACTATTTGGTCATATTATTTCTTATTTGGACGAAAGTGGTCATACTCTTCTAGACGTCTTCAATTTACCTTCTATTCTTTCTATTATTTATTCCTTGTCTAGTGAGTATTATGGCTTTTTTTTCTTTATTCCGGACTTCTTATTTGTGCTTATCTATGGTGGTTTCATTTGATGTGTTTTAGGACCAATTATGTACTATCTGGAAACTTTTGACTCATTTTAGTACTTTTCTAATCACTTTGGATCCTTTGTTTTCCTATAATTTATCACTTCTTGAGCCTTATCACACTTGAATATATCATGTGAATCATCTCCACATAAAAGACATTTTCTTCTCTATTATGACCAACATTTTGTAGCACAATGACCTATTTTACCACAATTATAACATGTTTTTGATAGATGGGGAAAAAAGGTTTAGAATGGACCCAAAACCATGTACAACAAGTTTTGAATGGACCCGAAACCATCAGGACTTACAAGGGTCCTAGATCCACACCAAGACAAACAAGCTGCACAAAGGATAAACTAAAATACAACCAGCAGCAAACCAGGGACATAGCAGGACAACAACCAGCCACAAGCCAGCAGGTTACTGAGAAGAACATCAAGAAATCACTTGAATCTTGACTTCGTTGGTTTTGACAGGCCCAACAACCCACTACACTCCAATGTTATAGACAAGACCATCAGCCCATAACACAAGGTTTTGATAGGGACCTTAAACCCAATACAACTTTTCATAGTACAAATCATAATCAGAGCTCCACCAGTAGAAGTAGCAGAGTCCAGCAAAGCACCCCTTCCCAAAATATAGGAAAGGTAAACACAAAAGCATAAAGCTCCAACAGTATCCTTCAAGAGTCGTTTGTTCTTTCCACCTCTATAGAAAAGAAAACCTAGCTTCTCGTAGCTGCAACTGTCAATGATCGTGGGGATGAAAGTCTCAAAGATCTACTTCCAAATCAATATCTCCACCTCCATAGAAGATAAAGAAAACATCTCAGCATGAAAGTTCCCATCAAAACCCAAACCACCATAAAACAAGGCTTCAATAGCCCCCCAACAGCTTTTCCATGCACAAAAAGCCACATCCCACTCCACCTCTATAGGAGAACAGTCACTTCCAACCACATCCTTCTCCCCCTTAATAGAAGATAGGACCACCTCCATAGGAAAGACCAAAATAACCCAAGGATGCACCAAAAGCAGCATGAAAAGAAAAGCCATGGAACCAAGAAGGTGAGGGACAGATAAACCCCCATTACAATAAAACCCAGGGGTCAGAAGAAATAAACAAAGACACACAGACCCCATCCTAAAAAGGAAAGCACCCCAAAGAGGCCCCGAAGGACTCCATGGCAGAAGCACCTCTCCCAATAAAACAAACAGTGCTTCAAGGAATAAGGAGAGACAAGAAACAATGAAACTAGCATTTTCCTGCCAAAGGGACAGAGCTGAAGCTGAAGCAAACAAAGCAACCCTTTATTAAACAAACAAAGAGCTCTCCTAGTCAGGGTTGAAATAGCCACTAGATATCCCAATAGAAAAAACATCAGCAATGAAACCCCCAATCAGTAAAAGGAAACCAGATGAGAACAGGGGCCAAGAGGGAGCAGAGAAACTACCAAAAATCTATGAAATGGACTGAGAACAAGAAAAGGCAGCAAAAGCCCTAAAATACACAATTATGAAGCTCATCCTATCAGGGCAATGCCATCTAGCACATAGTCCCACAGAAAAACAGGAAGCCTCCAAACACCCAGGCAAAAAAAGAAAAACAAAAGAAGGCAGGGGCCCAAGATAAGAGAAGAAGCTGACCCATCCTGAAACTGCCTTCACTAATAAAGGAGGAAGATCCACCCACCAAAGGGGAGAGAGAGGCCACCCCTCGGAAGAAGGAACATGACCCTCCACAATAATACTGTCGCCAGGCACAAATCTGGCCTCAACTAAAGACCAAACCCCCCACGGACGCACAACCAGCCCCTGGAAGAAAGAAGGGCATCCACAGACAGCCAAATCCTCCCGCCAACCACCAGCAAACCCTGATACCATTCCACCACAAATAGGGCAGAACCCAAAAATGTGAGTCCACCCACTGCCATCATCTTCTTCATTCGAATCTTCATCTCTTGCCTGTGCAGAATTTGAAGTGCCTCCCCCACGTACTTTCCCGCCCGAGCGCTCCATAATTTTTTGATATTGTTGAGAGATCTTACAATTATAACATGTTGCATCACTCCTTTTGTGATTGTTTCTCTCATGTCCTCTTCCTCCTATGTTATTATATTTTCTATTATCACCCATGTATTCTTAAAGTATGCCATTTTGTAATGCTTATGGATTTTTGTTATCCCTCCATGGTGGCTATCTATACCCAACATTATATAGAGGTGATTCCACCAATCATTTAGCATATACCATGTTTCTATTTATATCTACATCATAGTTTTTGTGTAGAGGGAATCAAGGATCAAGATGATTCTATGTGTTTCAGACCTGAAATTTGTTGGCAAGATAGTCCTCTAGAAGGTGACTATCCCACTCTTGGAATATCCCATAGTACATTGGTTTATATTTTGCTAGAATATTCTTTAATCCTACATGCAATGTGATGGTAGTTCTCTCTCTTTGGTCCTTACGATTGTCATTTTGGAGGTGGCCTTCTCATGAGTGATAGGTGCACCATATTTATTTGGTTTTCTTTATTTCTCCTTTTTCTAAGATCGAGTTCTATACTATTAGATATTCTACAGCAAGTTGTAATTTTTCAATAAATTCTCCTTTATATCATTCTTCTAAGGCCTACACCAAGTTTGGGATTCAATGCGGTATGCCATAATTATCATATCTATGTACATGTGCTAAATATCCCGCCATCTAAAGATGGTCTTATATCTATTTGAAATCTAGAAATAAGCCATTCTATGTTTTTCCTTTTTTTCAATGTTTCCTCTAGTTTGTGGAAAACTTCCCTGAACATTTCATTATATTATTTTATAGATTCATCTTTCCTTTGTATGAGATCTCTCATATTACTTACACTCTCTCTTGGGATGTCTAAAGTATCAAAATTAGTGAGAAATTCATGTTTCACTTCATTCCAATTTTTCCCATGTTTAGGGTAGGTATTTTTTTACCAATCTAAAACATCTTTTCAGAGTGAGGATACAAAGTTGAATAATTTCAAATGGCTTGTCTCTAGTAACATTTAGTCTCTCCCATAAATATTCTAGCAAGAACATGTGATATGTTGCTTTTGTGGTATCTTTCCCAAATATGATGATCTTGATTGAAGGATCTATTTTATCTTTTTTCTCTTTATTCCTAACTTTATGGAATTACAAACTAGGTTTTTCTTTTTTCTCCTTATTTAATTTTTTGATCGATTAGGTTTTCTATTCTCTTTCTAGTTTTATATCAAGGTATTCTTTTCCTATTATTTCTTCCCCCTCCATCTCTTTTCCTTTTCTTCTTTTCTTATCTTGCAACTTATCTCTTCTCTTAAAATTCTCCAACTCTTATATGGCAAAGGGGATGGATCCTAGTTAGGGGGTTGTGACTTCAAATTATATATTTTTTTATTATTTGTTAGTGTCATTTTAGTTGATTGTAAACATAATTATTCACCCAAGTTAAATCTATTATTTCAACTTTACTTTATTTCTTCTTCTTTTAATTTCCTTATGCTTCTATTGACTAATTCATCTAAATATTTTCCTTGAACGAATAGGGTCTTCTTTGGAGTTATCAAAAATTTTGAAAATTTTTCATCTAAGTTGATAGTAAGGTCTGGTTTGATTGTTGGGCCTCTAGAAGGTTGTAGTAGTAGTGGATTTTTTTCCTTATTACATGGTCCTAATAATAATCTTCTATATTTTTTACATAGTCATCAATATTCTTCTTTAAACTAGTTATCAGTTCTCCTGCTTTTTCCCATAAATTCTCTTCCTTATCCTCTTTTCCTATTTCCTTGGTAGCACCCCATTTGGCACACTCAACAACACCCTGATTATTGCACTCACTTCTCATCTTTTTCACTATTTCCATTCTTCTACTGAGTATTTTATCTCTTTCAATCCTCTACTGGTGTCTTTTCCCTTATCCATTTAATATAGCCATGTTTACTTTTCTTATAAATCATTTTTTTCTCTAATCTTCCTTGTGGTGGTTTTGTCTCCTTTTTTCATGGGTGTTATTTATTTGGAGTTTCATTAAAGCTTGATTGTTTCCCATGGTATTTATTTGGTATCTTTTCTCTTAAGAGTCGCATACTTTTAGAGATCCCTTCCATAATCTTCCCCTTTCCATTCCCCATCCCCTTGGTACCTAGCCTCCTCTGACAGGGTAAGCTCCAAGAAGATATTCTTTCAAATTTTCAAGGAGGGATTGAGCGATAAAGGGATGGGTAGGTAGAGAGAGAGGGGGGGAAGAGGAATAAAGGGAGGAAGAGGAAGGTGATGAGGGATTGTGAGATATGAGAGATAGAGAGAAGTAGAGAGGGATTGGGGGAGGGAGAGGTAGCGAGGTAGTATTGAATGGTTAAAGGGAGAGAGAGAGAGTAAATGAGGGAGACATGGATAGGTAGGTAGAGAGAGGTAAGGTGGAAGGAATAAAGGGAGAGGTAGGTAGAGAGTGAGGGGAGATAGTGAGAAGTAGAGAGGGAAAGGGAGAGAAAAGTAGAGAGAGGGGGGAAGTTGGGAAGGAGGGAGAGGTAGATAGAAATATAGGTAGGGTGGGATGGATTGAGGTAAAGATAGGTAGAGAGGGAGAGGATGAGTAGAGATCTAGAGAGGGATAGAGAGAGGGAGGGAAGGAAGGAGGGAGGTGTAGGTAGAGAGAGGTAGGTAGAGAGAGAGGTAGGGTGGGAGAGGTACAAATAGAGAGATATAGTGTGAGAGAGAGAGAGGGGGGAGGGAGAAGTAGAGAGAGGGAGAGGTACAAAGAGGGAGAGGTAGGGTGGGAGGGATAAAGGGAGGAATAGAGAGAGGGAGGGAGGGAGGAAGCAAGGGATAAATGGGGGATAAGTAGAGAGAGGTATGGTTGGAGGAATGGAGGGAGAGGTAGGGTGAGACAAATTGAGAGAAATGTAGGTAGAGAGGGAGAGTGCAAGTGGAGATACACAAAAGTATAAAGGGAACATGAAAGAGAGGGAGAGAGAGAGAGATGTATGCATATCTCTTAGCTCCTTGTAGTTTTATTATAATAAATATGATATTCAAAACTCCCTTGCAAAAATCCATCAAATAATTATTTATAATATATTATATATTATTATATATAATATTATAGTTATATAATATAACATATAATATTTATATAAAACATAATGCATATTATATTAATATTAATATTTCCTACTATATATTAATTTATCATATAGTATATTATATATATTAATATTTTAAATATATATTAATATTATAACATGTCATATTTTAATCTATAGTGATATTTATATATATTAATATTTCTAATTAAAAGAAACAGATATTCATTTCTCAAGTTAAAGAAACACATATCCATTTCTTAACTTTAAGAAATGGATATTTGTTTCCTAAATGTAGTGTAGACATCCAAATTTGACCACTTCCATATGGTCAAGGTCGTCTTCTTAATCATTCCTTTTCTCTTTTAAATCATCCTCTTTGTCGGTATTAATTAAATAATTCATTTAATTAATATTGTGTATCTTGCATAAGGCTTCCCAAAGTATTTAATTTAGTAAATACTTTTCCCCTCTTTCCTCTCTAAATTAAATAAATGCATCACTTTATTTAATTTAGTCATATTATCTTTTGGAATTTTATATTTATTTTTAGATTCCTTATTTTCTCTCTCATTGTTACATCCTCCAACTTTTGCAAGTTGGCCTATAATCCCTCTTAGCAATCTAACCCTCTTTCTTAGTCATAATTAATTTATGATTAAGATGTGCACACCCCTAATCATCATTAGGGTCCCATCCTCCATAATTTCCCACTTGCTTCTAATATGTCATTAATCAATATAATCAAGTACTTGCACAACCTTAGTCACCTAATTAGGTCATGTCTAATCGTCATATCATTTATGGAATGTGTCCTTAGTAAACTTCATTAAAATATTTCTCTTTTTGAACAAGGCATCTCCATTCCCCATGTGAATTTTTAATTCACATTTAATCCCCCAATGCATTTAAAGGAATTTTAAATTCCTTCTCTCTTCCCCATGAGAATATTTGAGGAATTTTTAATTCCTCACATGTCCTCTCACCCACATGGGGACAAGTACCTCCTTTATGAGGAGATCTTGTCCCAATCCCAAGGTACTATGTACTACCTCCATGTCATTTACTATCCTTCCACCTCATGTACACATCATCTCTTTTAAGCCACTTCACATGCCACATGTCAAGATGTGAGGGCTTGTGAGTTCTCAACTCACCTTGGCCCTACATCTTGATCTTGGTGGCTCAATCTTGACTGTCCATTTCCCTAGAGAATTCCAAATTCTCTATAAATACCCCCTCTTTTCTCTCATTTTAGGAGGGATCATGCATTGTAGCCAAACTCTTACAATTTTTTTCTAGGAGCCATACTTAGCCATTTTTCACACTTTCATCTACTTTTATCCATTCTCATATCATCATCTAGCTTGCATCTCTTGCCATCCAAGGAGCATACAACACCAAAGATCGAAGGGCCAACCAAAGGATTGATTCGAGACAAGGTAAAAGGTTTCATTTTTTCATCTTTATTTTGTGTTGAATCCAACTAGGCTAATCTTGAGGTGTAGGTTGTTTTTAGTGTTATTTGCATTGTCTTGTTTGCTGCTCGTATTCTAGCACTTAAATTCACCCTATCAAAGGTAGAAATGGATATCCATTTTTTGCTTTAAAAATTAGAAATCTATTTTTCACTTTTAAAAATGGATATTTGTTTCTATCAGATATTCATTAATAATGGATATCCTTTTACTTCGGAATTGCTTTGGGATTTGGCTTGAGGGTCTCTAACTTGAAAAGTCAATTTCCCCAATGTGTTCACAGGGGTTGCAATGTTTATTTGAACTTCATACAAGTTTCATGTTGATGAATTTTTTCATCTAAATTTGATGAAACAGAAAATGTTTATTCAAAAAAATTAGCATTCTACCAATATATGATATGATTTATTTTGAATCTAATAGATAATTATTATTGATTTTCTATAGCACTATGTGTAAAGTCTCGATTAAAGGCTAATTGAAAAACATCTATAATTTTTAAATGGTTATACATGTTTGAATTTGAAATATGCATCACACTCTATGGTTCATGAACTATAGTTATAAAAAAATGAATTTTATAATTTTTTGACCAAGTTAGGGTGGACGAACAAATGGTTTTTAATATTTTTTAAAAATTCCTACTAGAAATTTCATAACTAATTATTTACTTGCAAAATAAATACAAAAAAAATATGTATCACATACGGGCATGTGTCCTCTACTTATATTAAAAGATTCAAAAAATATTTATTTTCTGATACTTAGGGTGGCTTTCAAACACCTGCTTCTTAATTTTTTCAAAAATTTCAAGTACTAATGCATTGAAATTTTTAATTTTCACCAAATCAAATTACTTTTTTTCAAAAAAAGGCCTATTCTTAGCCTACAAAATACATTCAATTTGCTACAAATTATATTGCTACACGTTTTTAATGTTAATAACCTATTCAAATTCTTATGTAAAGTTGCTTAAATATAGATTTTTTTATTTTCATTGCCACTTAGAGGCCCTATTTTTCCCAACTTGATCTTGCATTGAGCCTTACGAAGAAACCAAAAATGATCACAAACACCCACTTGGCTACTAACCTTAATGGAAGAGCAAGAATGGTGGATCAATGCTTTGGTTCTTTATTTAGGGGTTTTAATGTTGATTAACTTGATTTGATAATGAAAATATGTACCTAGTTCAATTATAAAGCTACAACAAAATAATGAGATTTGAGAAAAGTATAAAACAAAAACCCATAAATGAAGTATAGAACAATAGAGTGTAGACACAAAGGAACTTGGTATATGAATTTTAGCTTGAATTGTCTAGACAACCCAAGCACTAGCACCCTAGAACTAGAAATTTGCAATCCTTACGAACTAGAAACAAGATCTCAAATGGTTTTTTTTGTAGGTTCTCCCTTTTTGGACTCATCTCTAAAACTTTGTATATCAATGATTAATTCCACTTTCTCTAATTTGTTGAGGTAGAAGGCTTTAATGCTAGATCTTACAATTAGGTCTTCAATCCTTTTCTAAATCCACTTTAGATTTGTCACTTGCACACAAAGAAGATTAGAAATGGTTTTTCTATATAGGGGCTTACCTAATTCAAACCCCATTTTGGTATTTCTACCTCCACAATGGCTATGATGATGCAAAAGAGTGGTTACCCTCAATTGGGTAGAGGAAAATAGATAAAATAATAATAAATTGAGAAGTGTTGCAACTTATTGAGCTCGGATCTACTTTCTATGATTGATTGAAGTTATTGTACTAATCTCATGCAAGTAGAATTGGTTGCTTTATTTAATTCTTGCAAGTGTTAGTACTCAAAATAAATGAACATAAAACATAAATAAGCTCACTTGAAAACTTGATGTATTGCAAATATGAATCTTGACTAATAATAAGCATTGCAAACTCTATTAATTCTGCTATTGATTGCTTTTAGGATTTCAAAATGATAGCATTATTTAAGATTTAAAATGGTGAAAATGACACAAATTTATATGCATCTCTTTATTTCCTACAAGATTAATTATGAAAAGCTAACAAATGAAATTAGAATTTTAAATATTAAAATATTGACAATAATATGTTCAAATTGGGGCCAAAATTGTAGGAGTTTATGGTAAACTCCTAAACACTCTTGGATCACCTACAAGACAAAATAACTTCCATAACAAAGATGGAAGAAATATTGAATGCTATGATTATGGATGCAAGATTGCCAAAATGAACTTGATTGGTGTTCATAGTTGATGTTCCAATGTACATATGATGCCTTTCTTATATAGGAAAGGTGTGATGATGTACCAACATTAAATGAGTATGTCATAATTAAATGACACGAGTCAACATTAAATGACTTAGGAAACATGCATTAAATAAAGGAAAACTAGATAAGATCTGATGAGATCTTATCTATACAACTAAGACTTCTAGAAAAAAGAACTAGGACCTAAGTGGACTTAATAATGTAAATAGGACCTAGATAGGTAATACACCCATTTACACCAACACCCCTACTTAAGTACAACTTAGGGAGTACTTATGAAAATGACACAAAGATGGGTCTCGGATATGAGGCCATGTTAGGTACCCATGTACAAATGCAAATGAAATCTCTCACAAATGGAGAAAAGGAGAAAACCAAGTGGGACAAAAATCCTCCCCAAAAGAGAAAAAAAATGCTCTCAATGATGCATGAAAGGATAAAATCACATCCGAGGAAAAGTAACCCCCCATAAGAGAGAAGAAGAGAGAAAATGTAGCCCCCCTCAATGTAGAGTCTCTTGCAAATATGGTAGATGTCCAACTATGAATCCTAAAGATGATCCATGACCAAGATAGTATGTAGGATATCTTCCCATTCCTGAAAGGAAGATGAGGGAAGATAGATGATGTGTGATATCTTAGAAGAACACTTAAGTGTCTCCATGTTGATGTTGAAAAGTGTTGTACTCTAAATAGGAATTCTAGGCCACACTATCAAAGAAGACAATCAAAAATATCCTAGTAATTATTGTAGAACATAATCCAAAGACAAAGATACTTCCTTTGAAAAGAAAGAATCATCCTCCAATTGTTCTCCACACTCATGTCAAACTACAAAGGATGGTCATGTAGATAATGAACAAGAGATTTAGAGTGTTCCCTCACAACAATTGATGAAGGATCATATCCATCAAAGAGAAGATAAAGGTGTAGTGTAGAAAAATGTATCCCTCTACATTTTCACACTTTTTTGGGCCATCCCTGCTAAAGCTGGGCTTCTTTATGCCTTATATGGTCCTATTTTGCTTCAAAAGCCTTATTTAATGCATCTTTATGAGGATAATCCTAATATTTATCTAATAACCAATCATAATTTAGTGATCTGGGACTCATACACTACCTTGGGTGTATGGGTCCCACCTAAGTTTTATAGCTTGGTCTTGAATTTGGCATAGAACTTAACATTTCTTTAAATCTGTATCCCATGCCTAGGCTATTGGGACTCATATGCCCCAACTGCCATATGATTCCCGCTTAGCGTGGACCTATTTTAAGTTCAAATTCTTGGCAGGATCTTATTCTCCTAGATCTGATGTCATCTTGTAGTGTTGTAATTTTGGAAAATTTGGCATAAACAAGTATAAATACAAGGTTCTCTCATAGAAGTTTTATGAAGCATTCTTATAGCAAGTTTATGAGATCAAGAAAATTCAAGAGAATTCAAGCGATGATTATCAAGCATTTTGGAGCTACAATCAAGATTCAAGCATCATGTCAAAGTAATCATACGTCATGTTTGTTTTTGAGCTAACATTTGTGATGTAGGTATTTTATGATTCAAGCAAACATTCAAGACAAATATTTAAGCATTCAATCAAGAGTCAAAATCTGCATTTATGCTAGCCATTTCATACAAGATTGTAGCCTTTATTACAAGGGTTTGGTGAGTTGCAATATAGCATATTTGTTCATTCATCATTCCTTCATTCTATTTGATTTCATTTCAAGTTTTGATTTTCAAAATGGGGTTTGACTAGGGAAAACTCGTATCCACTAACAAAAAAACATTTTCCCTTATCTTTGTTGTGAAATTTGTAGATTTAGGTTGACGGTCCATTGAAGAGCAATATTGGAGAAAGTTGTCAAAGTTACAAAGTTGTCAAAGTTGTCATCTTTCTTGCAAGATCACAGAAAGTCACCTATACGTCAGAATTCAGAGTTCTAGACTCAGAGATCAAAAAGCAGAAAAGCTACAGGAGAACACTAGAGGGTATCAGAGTTTCAGATCAACCCTAATACTGGGACTAAATTGCCACTTGTGGTGTATGACTCCAAATATATGACTTTTTAGAATTTTTCTATAGATCTTCGTTTACCAGCTGTAGATTCTAGTTCCAACCCAAAATTCTAAACTAGAACTAAATCGCCCCTACTGGTGTATGAGTCCTAGTGTTCTTTAAAAGTTAGAATTTCAAGATTACAGACCTTGTTTAAAGCATCTTCAGTTTTCCAAGTGTACCTCTATTCATTATCAATCCATCATTCATATTTTTAGTTTTATTTTCTAGGTTATATTATTAGTGAAAGGTTGAATTTTTGTTGCTTCTATGCTTGGGAGATAGAATAATGATCTTTATACTCTCATTCAAGGACAACCCTAGAGATCTCAACCTAAGGTGTACAAAGTAGAAATAGATCTTGAAATAGGTTGTCCTAGGGTCTGATTATAAACTAAAGAAGGGTTAACCACCAAGTTAAGGCTTCAAAAGACTAATGAAATGCAAGATCTAATGCTTAAACCTAATGCAATGTGATACTTCACAAAATGACCTAGAAATGCATGTAAATCAAAATAGAAAGCTGAGAGATGAAAGGTGTGCACCTGGAAACCTGGAGAAGACTAGATGAAGGCCTAAAATGTTGAAAAGGCTAATTTTAAAGCCTGTTGGGACTCATATGCCAGTCTAGGTGATTTAGTTCCAGATTAGGGTTTCTGGGAAAAAACTAAAATATGGGAGAGAGGTGTCTAGAACTTCCAAAATCTATAAATTTGACCAAATTGGGACTCATATGCCAAAAGTGGTGTATCATTTCAGTTAGGTCTAAGTTCTAAAAATTCAAAGTTTGAAACTACTCTTCTATGTCTCCTCTATCCTTTCCACTTGATTTCTAGATCTAAATCTTCAATTTGTAGCCTATAGATGTTCTCCAATGAGCTTCAATGCAAGGTGACAACTTTGAAAACTTTGAACACTTGAAATTTTTTTCCAAACTTGGTTTTCAATATCCCTTCAACCTATATCTACAAATCACACACTAAAGAGATGGAAAAATGTTGTTTTGTTAGTAGAAAGGGGTTTTTCTTGGTCAAACCCTATTTTGGTAATCAAACCATAAATGCTTAGGTGAAAATGAGTGAAAAAACCTTGTATTTATACTTGTTTATGCCAAATTTCCTGAAATTACAACACTACAAGCTAATATCAGATCTAGGAGGGTAAAATTCCACCAAGAATTTGAATTAAATTTAATTTTGGGCCACACAGGACTCATACACCAGAAGTGTATGAGTCCCATTAGGCATAATTATGGGACATATTTTTAAAAATTCTTAGAAAGGTGTGAAATCCAGTTTGAAACCCAAAACCCTAGGTGGGACTCATACACCCAAGCTAGCATATGAGTCCCAAATCACTAAATATAGGCCACACAACCTAAAACCACCTTAATTAAGATTATATGTTGGTTTATGTTAGGATTATCCTCAGAAAGATGCATTAATTAAGGCTTTTGGATGCAAAATAAGGCCAATTAAAACATAATCAATCCCAATTAATAATGAAAACCCTAGAAAAGTGTGAAAGTGTGTTACAACACTTTACAACACTTTAAACAAGGTACAATTAAGCCCATTTAGTTCACAAGGGCCCAAGGCCTAATGTGAGTGTGTTAAACACATTACAACACTAAGTCAAGGCAACACTATGCTCAATTCAACAAGGAGGGCCCAAACAAGTGTGAAAATGTCATGACGACATTTTTTGACACTACATTTAGCCTCCATTTTAGTGAGAGGATGAACTTCCTTCAAACTCACACTAAAGTAGATGAATTCACATCAAGAGCAGTTCAAATGCACTAATTATGATAATATAGGATGACAATGATTAAGAGGGGTGATCAAGCCCCTAGGATCAAGATTCGATTACAAAACATCATAAGCACAAAAGAACACACATAAAAATTATATAGGAGTAACAATAAAGTGCAAGCATACACTGCCAAAGACAAGGAGAGAAGAAAAAGTAAAGAATGGAGTGGATCAAGCTTTGACTATTTTTCCATCATGATGTCAATTATATCTAGGTTGTTTGTTTTAAAAATGCATGCTCACTCTGAGGCAACAAAACTTCAAGTTTTCCGCTAGCTGAGTATCCAAAGAGGTGAGACACATACACTCGACCAATATGTGCTCACACACACGTGAGTAGCTATGGGAAAGCCATGCCTTGGATCAACTTCCCGTTCAACCATACCAAAGTTATACCTCTTGATAACTTTGATAAGGGGTCATGCAAAAATGAGCTTTGAGCTTCATAAGGAAAGCAAAGCTTTATATGATTGGAACTCACGAACAAACAAGATGGCTCCACATGCATGCAAAGCGTGTTATGCAAGGTTTCCCTATAACTAAAATTTTGTAAATAAAAAATGTAAAGAATGTTCAAAGGAGTCTAGCTGAGTTCATTTAAGGTCTTAACTTAGGGAAAATTGTGCCTAATGTCTGCAAGAGAGGACCAATCAAAGAATAAAAGATTTGCAACTTAGGGTATTCAATGTATTGCATCAAGCCACTAAGAGGAATATAATATGCTAAGAGAGATCATGCTCTTGAGGGACATCACACCTAGTCTCACAAAAAAGTGAAATATGCATCACATGAAGTAAGCAGACTACACCATGAAACATGAAAAACACAAAAGAATAATGCCAATGTATGCCCCCACTTTAAAGAAATTGTTAAACACCCTGATGTGAGAAATTACTTTAAAGTAGTAAATGATAAATGCTAAAAATAAAGAAGACACGAGAGCTAACTTGGAAAGCCCTATCCCAACTCATATGTTTCCAAATAAAGGTACATCATGTGAAAGAAAAGAGAGGGGTTGCCCCCAAAAATGAAACTCCAAATGCATGAGGGATCTATGGATTTAGGGTCAATATGTTCTTGCTACAATGGTTTTAGAGAGATCAAAACTAACATCATTCCCCAAATACTCATAGAATTGGAAGAATGACACAAAGAGAGTGAAAACAAAGAAAAAAAATTGGGTCAACATGGAAGAAACATGAATGTCTCGCCGCCTTTCGTCATCCCTAAAAGGAAAACACAAGATTAGGGAAAAGATAAAGGAAAATATTTTGGGTCAACATGGAAGAGACATGAATGTCTTGATGCCTTGTGTCATCCCCAAAAGGAAAACATAAGAAAAATGAAAAGATAAAGAAAATATTTTGGGTCAACATGGAAGAGACATGAATGTCTCGATGCTTTGCATCATCCCCAAAAGGAAAACACAAGACAAATGAAAGATAAAGAAAATATTTTGGGTCAACAGGGAAGAGACATGAATGTCTCGATGCCTTGTGTCATCCTCAAAAGGAAAACATAAGAAAAATGAAAAGATAAAGAAAATATTTTGGGTCAACCTGGAAGAAACATGAATGTCTCAATGTCTTGTGTCATCCCCAAAAGGAAACAAAAGAAAAATAAAAGATAAAGAAAAAGAGCTTAAAATATTTATGACAAAGAGAATAATGAAGGTACAAATAGAGGAATGTCACAAAGAGAGAGAGAGAGAGATAAATCAAACAGAAAAATATGGGGGATCACATTATCCACATGAAATCACACTAAAGAAAAATAAA
This sequence comes from Sequoia sempervirens, assembly GCA_007258455.2. NCBI lineage: Eukaryota > Viridiplantae > Streptophyta > Pinopsida > Cupressales > Cupressaceae > Sequoia > Sequoia sempervirens. The sequence goes on along the minus strand of VDFB02279191.1, from coordinate 14,338 downwards.
TAATGAAAAGGACTAGTAAGACACATGTGAATCAACCTATGAGCAGATCATGTGCATCCCAATCATGTCCATCGTATATAGAAAGCAGACAACTAGCCATAGGGACAACGAAAAATATAATACTAGGACAAGGCTATCTAATTCTTGTCCCCCACAATGTGTAGTAAAGAATGAGCCGAGGTATGTGATGGGAAAGGCCTCCTTGCATTTAGAGATGATTTGCAATAAATGTATAACATGTAATAGTGAGAATGTTATCATTCTACAAATATTACATGGAAAGGAGCAAAAGGGTCCCGCTTTAAGGGACTATTTCTATGATATCTAACTTTTTAAATATTTTATTTAAGGCACGACACTCATCAGTACTATGTTCAAAAATTCTATGATATCTGCAATGAGATGTATTTTTATTTTTTATGATTTGGAAATTGAATTTCTGGCATGGGTGGTAATGTAATAAGTCCTTGGTATAGAAGTATCTAAAAATTCCTTTCAATATCAGTTGGTGGGTAAGGGAATTTCAATTTCTTTAGTTTCTAAGGCCTTCTTCACTTGCTAGATACACCAATTTCTTTAGTTGGGATTAGGGTAGGGGGTCTGGAGATCTCCATGTGTCATCGTTATTATCGTTTTGAGGTATCGATTGTTCTTGAGGAAGGAGGACACTTATATGTGGAGGAGGATCTTGATATCCTAACCCTTTTGTATCTTAAATTGGAATTTTCTCCAAGAGTTGATGAATTTCATGTTCACTTGTCGTATCACATCCTTGTTTACTCAGGATCATGAATCCTTTTCCATGTCTCTTCTAGGTTGATGCGAGTGTTTTTCACTTTTTTAACATAAAATGGTTGAATGTTTGCTTGACTAGAGGAGATAGGTTCACCTATTGTAGGGAACCTAGGTTCAAATTTTATTTCAACTTCAGGATGTAAATAACTAAACATCTCAATTGGTGGTATTATAAGGGGTGTTGGTTGTTCCATGGATGGATAAAAGGATGCATTAGTTTCAAGGTTGTTAAGCAAATCGTTTAGGAATTTATTCATGCTATCATCATATTCTCCAATGATGTCAACATCATGAGGAGGACATGCATTATGAGTTGAGTGAGCATGAGTAAATTCAATTTCATTAGGGTCATTTTCAAAAGCACAGCTTGACACATCCACTAAGGACTTCAAGGACATCCACAGTTTACCAAAGTACATATCCATGATGAAATTTAGTGCAAATTTAAAATTCTAAACTATGCAACAATGTGAAATGAAGTGTTCTAGATGCAATTAAGTAATGCACAAGATGGGCCAAATTAAACTAGATACAATGAAGTGGATGAAATAGAAAGTATGTAAACTGAAACAAAAAGTTATCATCAGCAAAAAAAATCCTAGAAACATGGAATTCAATGTTGTAAACTGTGGTTTAAAACCTACACTAGGACTAAATCACCTAGAGGGGCGTATGAGTCCTAGTGAACATTTTTTTTTTTCAAAAAAAAATTAAGTGATTGTTATGTTTTTTTGTTTGGATGATCTATAAACTAAATGAAATACAAATTTTAGATGATTATCATTGATGTAAGATGCAAAAAAGCAACCTATATGCTCTTTCACTAATGCAAGATTTACAAACCCTATATGCCAATTAACTAGTGCAAACCCTAATGCAAAGTTAATGCACGAAATATTTCAGATTTTAATGCAAAGTTAAATGAAAATATAGATTTTAGATGATTTTCATTGTTGTAAGATGCAAAAATGCAATCTATATGTACTTTCACTAATGCAACATTTACAAACCCTATATGCCAATTAATTAGTGCAAACCCTAATGCAAAGTTAATGCAAGCAAGATCTAGGATGATGATGCACTCCAAATCAAAATTATGATATTCTAAATTAAATTTCACTAAAATGAAAGCTTGGATTTTGTTGCTTCCATGCTTGGGAGATAGAATAATAATCTCCACACTCTCTCATTCAAGGAAAACCCTAGACATCTCAACTTAAGGTGTACAAAGGCGAAAGAGATCTTGTAATAGGGTTGTCCTAGGATTTGATTATAAACTAATGAAGGGTTAAACACCAAGATAGGGCTTGGAAAGACTAATGAAATGCAAGACCTAATGATTAAACCTAATGCAATGCAATACTTCACTAAATGACCAAAAAATGCATGCAAATCAAAACAAGAAAGCTAGGAGATTAAAGGTGTGCACCTAGTAACCTAAAGAAGACTAGATGAAGGCATGAAATGTTGAAAAAACTGATTTTAAATCATGTTGGGACTCATACACCAATCTAGGCTATTTAGTCCCAGATTAGGATTTATGAGTAGAAACTGAAATCTAGCAGAGAGGTGTTTGGAACTTTTGAAATCTATAAATTTAACCAAACTATTCCACTCATAAACTAGAAGTGGTGTATCATTCCAGTTATGGTTTTCTATAAATTCAAAGTTTAAAACTACTCTTCTATGTCTACTATGTCCTTTCCACTTGATTTCTAGATCTGAATCTTCAATTTGTAGCCTATAGATGTTCTCCAATGATCTTCAATGCAAGGTTACAACTTTCATAAATTTGAACACTTGACAAGTTTCTCCAAACTTTCTCTTCAATATTTCTTCAACCTAGATCTACAAATCACACACTAAAGAGAGGGAAAATTTTTGTTTTGTTAGTAGAAAGGGGTTTTCCTTGGTCAAAACCCATTTTGGTAATCAAACCTTCAAACGAAATGAAGTAGAAAAAGACAATGATGAATGAAAAAAATTTAATGTTGCAACTCATTAAACCCTAGCAATAAAGTGCTAAAACAGGTATGAAATAGCTCCAGTGGATGTAGATCTTGACTCTTTCTAGAATGTGATAGATCTTGAATATAATGCTAGCTTGAATCATAAAACCCTACATCACAAGTGTTATATCAAAAACAAAAATGATGCATGACATGACTTTGACATGATGCTTGATACTTGAATAATTCTTTAAAACACTTGATAATTAGCTCTTGAAGACTCTTGAATGTTCTTGTGAACTCCAATTTTCTATAATGTATGAATACTTGAAGGATTAGGATGATCTCTTGAATGCTTAGGTGAAAATGAGTGAAATAATATTATAATTTATAGCCAAATTTCCTAAAATTACAACACTACAAGCCGACATCAGATCTAGGAGGATAAAATCCCACAAAGAATTTGAATTAAATTTAATTTTGGGCCACACGGGACTCATACGCTAGAAGTGGTGTATGAGTCCCATTAGGGATAATTGAGTCCCATTAGGGATAATTATGGGAAACATTTTCAAAAATTCTTAGAAAGGTGTGAAATCTAAATCAGGACCCAAAACCTTAGGTGGGACTCATATGCCGAAGGTGGGGTATGAGTGCCAAAGCACTAAATCTAGGCCACACAACCTAAAAACACCTGAATTATGATTGGATGTTGATTTATGTCAGAATTATCGTTGAAAAGATGCAATAATTAAGGCATGTGGATTCAAAATAAGGCCAATTAAAGCATAAAGAATCCCAATTAACAATGAAAACCTTAGAAAAGTGTGTTACAAAACTTTACAGCTCTCTAAATAAGGTAAAATTATGTCCATTTAGTTCACAAGGGCCCAAGACCTAATGTGAGTGTGTTAAACACATTACAACACTAAGTCAAGGAAACATTATGCTTAATTCAAACAAGGAGGGCCCAAACAAGTGTGAAAATGTAAAAGATGACTTTTTTGACACTACAGTTAGTTTTGCATATTATTTACATTTCATTTTTTCTAATCTTTTTCTTAGTGGTGAACCCCCTCTTTTTCTTTAATCACACCCTAGGAGACCTTATATCATATCCCTTCTCTCAATTGCACCATTAGATTGAGATCTCCAGGGTTTCTTTTAATGAACGAGAGTGAAATAGGAGGTCAGGCCCCCTTATGTTTCCATCTCATAAAAGGTGGGCATACTCTATTTCTTTCATTTCAGAAGGTAATCAATGATGTCTCCCAAATATGAAATGTGAGACCCACAAAACAAACCAACATTTTTTGTCAAGTACTCATCCCAAGTAGACAAATTTAGAAGACCATGTATGTTCTACTACATTTAATAAAAAGGAGCAAAATATATGTTTTCACAAGCATCCTTAGGTACAACATAAGATGAAAGAGATGGGATATCAACACATGTCATTTGATCCTTAGAAGATGATTATACCAAGATTCAAATGACCATACTAAATCTCCTCAAAAGTCTCCACAAAAGATGCCTTAATGTGAACATCTAACAAATCATTAGGAGAAAAATGTGAGAAGGTCTAGATATGAGATTGGTGATCAACCTCCACAACTGCAACTATTTCTCTGCTTTGTAAATCTTGAATTATGACATAATCAGGTGTGAACTCAATGCTTCTGCCTACTCCACCATGTGTGATCAGATAGATAGAAAGGATATTGGTTGAAAATGAAGGCACATAAAGAACATAATTAAATTATCTGTCATACATGTTAATATATCCCTTCCCAACAACATGTGCATCTATGTTTGTAGCCATCAATATTGGTGGTGATAAAAAAGTATCAAATGAAGCAAACATACTCTCTTATGAATCCATGTGATGTGAGGTGCTTGAATAGAGTAATCGCCTCTCTGCCTTAGACTATGAAAGTGCAACAAGTGCACGCCCCTTGATTTTTTTAGAATTTGATCAAGAAGAAGAAGATGAACCCTTTGATGAAGAATAAGAATTGATTTGATCCTTCTTAAGAAGATGCTTCAACTCATCAATATATTTTGAATAACATTGGTGTTCATCATGCCCTGATTTCTTGTAATATGCACAAGTAGGCCTCTCCTTCTTAGATGCCCTATGTGAGGGAAACAATTATGATTCCTTATGTGGTTTTTTATTTTTCTTCTTTTGCTTCTTTTTAGGATTCCTTGATTCTTTTGGTACCTTTAACTCAGTATCCAACAATGCTTAGTACTCACAAGACTTGATTAGACCCATACTAGTTAAATTCACTTCCTCTTGGATTAGAAGATTTATAAATTCATCAAACTTAGGATCAACATATGGTGAACTCCTATAGAAAGTTAATGGGTATGAAAGCTAGAAACAGAGACTAAATACTCAGGACCAAACTTTGATAATACATTAAAAATTAATTGTAAATCCTATGTATCAATGTTGAATTATTTTAGTTGTGTTATTAGCTATTTGATCTTAGGGATGTAGTATTGGATGTGGTCAAAAAAATTAAGATCAAGATTCATCAAATCATTATCAATTTGATATCCCTAATCTTATCATTTTTACCATATAATTTATCAAAATCCTCCCTAGCAAGATTCTTTAGGTGTTTTGCATGATTCAACATGAAATTGTAAATCAAATGAGACATTAATGAACATATGCATCCTTGAAGTGTTTCTCACGATCAATCTCTCATCTTTCCAATAATTTAGCATTAGTAGGTTGAGAAATAGTTTCCTTTAGATAGCCGATAAGACCCTTCCCTATGAGATAATTCCATACCGATTTTCTCCATGAAACATAATTATATGGAGTGAGGAGTTCATTTTGATATTTCCCCATTACAAAAACACAAACCAAGCAAAATAAATCAATAAATCACTACAATATTAACCTCCCAAATTACTCAATCTTGAGAAACCCCACGGAAATATAAAATTTGGCACTTTATACGTAGTGCAATTATAGGTGCCACTTTGCAACAACAATGAAGTGGACTTGATCTTAGTGCTTACAAATACTAAATTTGGCCACAATCTTAAGGTAAATTTTTTACACAAGATGAGATAAAATTGATCACACCATTAAAATTACATAAAACATTATGCTCTTTCAAAAAAACTCACCCAAAAATGTTACCATAAGAGCAAGAAGGGAGCCCCAAAAGTTCTGAAAATGAGAACTACTTAACAACACATATGAGAATTTGTAATTTTTAGATGAAATAGACAGCAAAATCAAAAAACCAATTATACCACTGCATAGAGCATGAAAATCTACCCAAAATAAAAGAACATTGCATTGAAAAAGGTAGTTTGTATGACCAAGTTATGGGCCTTCGAAGTTTTCCTTCCAAAATGAAAATCACAATGGAGAGGTAGGAGAAAATTATTAATGAGGCTACTAATGTCATGTAGATGTGACATTGTTGTCAATAGAATAGGCGATTAAATTTAATAGCCAAGGGGGCCATCATAAGTCGACATGGGCCAAGCTATCATAGAGAATATGCTATGGAATATTCTTTTATGGAATATGCTTCAAAATCTAGAATATTTTGATTGCCAGGTTTCAGTAGAGAATATTTTTTGTCGAAATATACTCAGACGATAGTCAATGTGTCAGTGATTGGACATCGATACACAACACTTATGTGGGTGCACCTATGGATGCCAAATGGTGTGTTTGTGGTGCTTAGTACTATTAGTGACTATAGAGTCATAGTACTAAGTAGAAATTAATTAAAAATTTGTAATTTTTTTCTAAAAAATTTAAAAATTGCCACAAAATATTTTAAAACCTAAATAATGATTTTAATTTTTCAAACTTGCAAATATTTTTTTTTGCAACCAGATTTTTTTGCTGCACTTGTGATTTTTTTGCTACAAAAGGTTGTATGACCAAACAGATCGTATGGTCAACCATATAGCTGATGAAGGAGAAATTTTCCTCTAATGGCCTACGTCAAGTTCTCATATTTTCATGATTTAACAATCAATCTTGGGGTTTTTGGGCCTTTCAAATGCAATGGTAGGGGCAATTTTGTTTCAAAGTTCTCTAAAAATTCATCTATCTCCTGGATCTGGTAACCCTTTCCCAAGTTGAAACCCTTATAAATCAAACAATATATGATGAATTTTGATGAAACAAAATCCAAGCTTAACTTTCTAAATAATGACTTGGATTCAATGGCGAGGTCCTTGAAACCCCAACTCATTCCCAACAAAAAATTCATGTCAAGATTGGTCCCTTAGATCTAGGAAGAAGTTTGTAGTATTAAAGCTCTGATACCATGTAGGAGTTTATGGTGAACTCCTCAACACTCCAAGATTACCTGCAAGACAAAATAACTTCCACAAGAGAGATGGAAAAAATATCATGCTATGATTATGGGTGAAAGATTGCTAGAATCAACTTGATTGATGTCCATAATTGATATTCCAATGTACATATGATTCATTGGTTATATAGGCAAGTTGTGATGATGTATCAACATTAAATGAGTGTGTCATAATTAAATGACATGACTCAACATTAAATGACCTAGGACACATGCATTAAATAAAATTCAACTAGATAAGATATGATAAAATATTATCTAGAAAACTAAGACTTCTAGAAAAAGCAACTCAGACCTAAGTGGATTTAATAAGGTAGATAAGACCTAGATAGGTAAAACACCAATTTACACTAATAAAAAAAGGTTGTTCAAGGGCAGTAGTGCCCTAGACTAGATATATTTTAGGTCTTTTGTTGATGGTAAATAAATATTAAATGTTAACTCCCAAATTAATCTTTATTTTCCAAATACGACCATAAATGGGAAATTTAAGAGCACAATTGGGTCCAAGAACATAGTGGGGAGCCAAACCTAGTGTGAAATTATTAAGGGTGATAATTTACAGTGTTACATAATTCATCACTTAAAATGTCAGTGGTATAAACACATGGCATAAAATCACATTAAAACTCATTTGGTAAACATACCAACCATTGCATAAATATCATAAAATAATAAAATATCATTGTATCTCATACAAATCATCTATGAGTCACATGACTTAGGATATAAAATGCATAATTAGCCATAACAACCATATTTATCAATAAATATGTTGAAGGTCAAACATTGATAAGCACTTGAAGCAACATACATAAACACAACGTATGCATCCCATGATACATAGCCAGAAATACAATACCAATAACAACCAACTAAAGGCACAAATGTGTGGGAATTATGGGTGTGTAGGGAGTGGTCTTCTACCTTTTGATTTCACATTTATATTTGAATTTATTAAATAAATTTTTAACAATATTCTTGACAATTATCACTTCTCAAATTTTAATTTTAATTTTTATTTGATATTCTACGAAATCCTTTTGTTTTTTAAACTAAAAGAGGGATAAAAATTTATTCAAACCAAAATAAAGCAGTTTAAAGCAAGGGCATTACACGTCCCTATTAATTTCCACTAAGTGGTCCAAATTTTGTGACAAATTTGAGGGTAATTGACCCCTTTTGTTTTTAAAATTTATTGAAATATTTATATTTATTTTGTAGAATCTGTACTTAGGTCTTTCTTGACATTTTTTCTATAAAATTAGCATAGTACATAGATTTTCCAAGTGATATAACTTTTGCATATCTAAAAATATGAACTTTGTAATAAATGTAAAATTTTCTTCTAATATTGTAGCATTGCTAAGAAACTTCAAATGATGTTTTTTAACAAATACATAGTGTCAAAAAAACAAAATTATAATGGGTAGTACTAAATTCATTTGCAGATACCACTGGTTTTTAAATCTTGAAGACAATTCTCTCCAATATATCTCATTCATTGATGCCACAATAGTATTCTTTTCTACAAGAAGTGGAAGAGCCTAATCTACAATATTATTATTTACTTCAAGAAAATGAGAGGGGCTAAAGAAAGAAGATGGGTCCAAAAAGAGGGGAAGTTTTTGGAAAAACAATACTAATATGAACAGGTACCCATTATGCTTTGGGATCACATCCTAAATGAGTACCCAATCTATTTTTAGAATAAGTACCCATTTTAAAGCAGTTATTCATTCCAAAATAATTTGAAATATTAGCCCAATTTTTTATTTGCTTTTAGGCTTGGGAAAGGCTTGATAACCTAATCCTTAGCCTTGGACTTGCAAGTACAAGGTCATAGCAATGTTAAGAGAAATAATTGGTTTTGGCAATATGGCTTATAGGATAATTTTTTAGAATTATTTTCAAAAATAAAAACCTATTATAGATCATGATGTCTAGTTTTCAAATATGTAATTTTTTCAATGATTATATTATTTTTAATTAATTTCTAAGGAAATTGGCCCATAAACTTGAAATTCTAGGTTTTCTTAGTTTTTTAATCACTTTTAATTTGTTAATTTTTTAATAAAAAATATATATAGCATCAATCAATAATTCTTTATAGAATGAAAAAATCAAAAAATTATTAGTTTAAGTCAAATTATGGTGCATGTTTACGAGGGTTTTCAAAAACAACAATTAGGGCCAATAAAAAATTAATAAAAAAATTTAGAAATAAATTATAAAAAATATCCTCATTAATGTTCAGTTTATTACACTATTGAAAATATTAGACTCAAAACTATTTAATGAATTACATATTTGAAAACTAGACTCAAAATACTAAATTTCATATTACTGAACTTTTTTATGATTCAATGTGTAAGTGCTTCAAATTTTCAATCCAAGTGTACAAATTTTGTAAATCAAGAAAAACACTTCCACTTTTTAAACATTTTGTGGACCCAACTTTTTGCACTTACCCAGAAGCATTGTATCCATCATTTACAATGCTTGCTTAAAGTTTAAAAACTATTCCTATATGGACTCTTTTTGCTAACAACATAACACCATGAAATATTTAGGAACTTATTATTATTGAATACCACCTACACACCTACATAGTTCATTTTAAGTTATTGAAATAAGATTTGTTGCTAGATGTAAAATTTGTAGAATTCCAAGAAAGGTTTTAATTCTTCGATCTTTTAGCTTCAACTTCTTTTTTATTGACCTATAATCTTATATCAAATAATTTCTTAGGAATACTTCACCTACATTGATTTTTTCACAATCATCGAACCATTCCTTATTAGGAGCCACTTTTATTTGGAACATTAGATTTACATTTCAATTTTGATCTCTTATCCCCTAATTTTTATCTCTTGAATATTTATTATTTATTTCATGATATTGATGTCTTGCAATCAAGGAATCCTTTGATTGATAAATCATCTACAAGTTTTCTTCTTATTTTTTGGACAATAAGGTTGATCCTACAAGCCTACATTTTCACATTTTAATTTAGAATTAGTTAAAATTATTTCCAACAATAAATTATTTAAGAAGTTTCAATAAAGAATAAAGGAAAGTGATAGAGTTCTCTTCATTAACCATTTTAATATCAATGTTAAATAATTGGCTTAACACATTATTGAAGGTATTCAAATGCTCATCCACATAGTCACCATCATTCATTCATAGTGAATACAAAATTTGAAATCAAAAGTTCATTTTCTAGAGGCTTTCCCTAATATGGAGTACACAAGTTATTTGATAATTTTTTTTCTATGGCATATGTTATTACATTCAATAAAATTAAACCTAATAGGCACAATCCAAGCAAATTTCTTGCCTTCATATCAATAACCAACCAATTTTCATCCTTCATATTAAATGGTTATGTTACCAAAATCCATCAATCTCTTTCAACAAGTAGATCTTCCATCTACAACTTTAGTAACTAAAAATTCTTTCCATTAATATTTTATTTTTATCCTTAGATACTATCTATCATTTTTATTGGCACATGGACTTCACACACAAATTTCACTTAGGATAAAGTTTGTTGCGGGGAAGAGAAAATCTAATCCTTGAAATAAATCTCAAACCAAACTCTCATACCACATATAGAGAGAAATATGTTGCATAAAATATACAATAGAAGTGCATATATGATTTTCTATAAGGATATGATAATAAAAGAAATTTAAGACAATATGCACTATTACTATATAGAAAATATTTTTGAATAAAAACTTAAACACAATAAAAATGTTCACCATTGCAAAAATTCAATATTTTTTAATATTATAATAATTTAATAATTTTTCAATACATGAGTTAAACAAAAAATAAACATAAATGCCTTAAAATGTGAATGAAAATAGAAAAAACTAAAATAACAAAAATAAATGAAATAAATAAAACTAGAAATTAAAACAATGTAAAACTGCTTTTAAATAAATGATTAGACTACTTTTATATCAAACTTTCTTCTAATCTCATACCATCAAGCTTGTCTTGAATTGAAATATTCTTGGCAACTCAATGGGCCTTTGATCTATTGTTAAATGTGAATGATTCTGAATGAGCCCACTAGAGATCAAGTCTTATTGAAAATAAGACCTCAACATCATAAGGCATGAGATCGGCACCATGTCCCAAATGAATTTGGTGGAATTGATGCCTCTCAGTTGAAAAAGTTTTTAGCTTCACCTTAAAAACTCATGTCCCTGTATTGAATAACTATAAATTCTTTGTAGATAATATAAAATCCTCCATCATATATATTTCTTGACAACATAGCCTCAGATCTTTCAACAAGAAAACAGAACTATCGACATTTAATGATAATCAAATGCATCAAAAGAAAGCTGACATTAATTAGTTACAGCCAGTTCTTTTCGCCTCACACTGTCAGCACAATAGTTCCTAGCATCTAAATTCAAAGACAAAACTGCCTTTATCCATTTTTCACGCCATAGACTGGTTAACAGCAAACTTTGGCCAGATGAGACGACTTATAATAGATTTATAGTAAAAAAAATTTAAGTTTTTTTTTTATTTAATCTCCTTTGATGTTATTGTAAGAATCGGAATTGAATTTTAAAAAAAAAAAATGATTAGAGAAGTTATGTTTACCAGTGGTCTAAATGAAGAGAAAAAAAAGTTATATTCTCTTTAATTTTACAATATTAAATATAAATTTATAAAACTATTTTTTCCCAAAGATTTTAACTATCAAATATTTATAAAACAACTGTCTGAAAATTAGAGAACCACATTAAACGATTAATGAACACTTAACTTTACTACATATTGAATATATATGACGTTTTAGATCATAACATTTAACAATAAACAAACATTAACAACATAGTTTGGATCAAACAACAACAAAATGTTTTATATTTGTTCTCCTGGTAACTATGCATACTGGATAATTAAGAATTAGAATCATTGAGTAGAGAGCTAGGATGTAGATGTACTTTCATTGCTCTTCCCTACAAATCCTCTTGCAGCACTTGTATCTTCGATTAGATGTGAGATGTATATGGGTAACAGAAAGGTTTTAGGAGTACCCAAAAATGTACTTGCAATTTTGTTTAATTTTTCAACCACCTCTGTCATATTAGGACGCTGTTGCGGTAAATTGTTTGTGCAAACCAGCCCTATTTGTAGAACTTCAGTAATGCATTGCATTAGAGATGATATCTCTGATTCTTTAACATCTCTGAGCAAGTTATTATCCAGCACTTCCATGATTTTATCTGGAAAATTCATGTCTACCCATTTTTGAAGATTAATTTCTTCTGCAAACATATCATCTGTTGGTCTTCTCCTTGTCAATAACTCCAAAAGTAAAACACCATAACTATATACATCTCCCTTTGTTGAGGGATTGCTACCCATTCCATACTCTGCACCATATTCTAAAATAATTAGATACTATATATACAGTAAATAAAAATAAACAATATATGAAAGAAAACCAATAATATTACCGTTTGGAACATTCATAAGTAATCCAACCACAGGAACATATAACCATTTTAAATTTATAGATAGTGGAATGTAACTAATGGATGTGTTTTATTCATACAGATTATTGAAGTAAATGAATAATAGTAGCATGGAATTTATATCTTCTGGAAATTATTAGATTATATATTTATTATCGTATCTTTCTAAATATTTATAAAATGTATGAAAGTGTATTAAAAACAGTACCATATGATAATATAAAATTCATACCTGGTGGAATGTAACCAATTGACCCTTTGAGTGCATTTGTAGAAGCTGACGAGTCCATGGAAAATAATATGAAGCTGACGAGGTCATGTCGTCTCCTAGTAATATATTATTAGGTTTTAAATCACAATGAATCACTTGTACAAAACAGTGATGGTGAAGATATGCCATTCCATGTGCTATCTCCATTGATATCCTTAACCGATCATTCAAATTTAATTCGCATTCATCACCTCCTTGAGGATAGAGCCATCTCTCCAAACTTCCATTTGACATGAATGGAAAAACTAGAGCTTTAAAATCAAGATTAGAACAACTGGAAATAATTTTCATCACATTACGGTGCCTTACTCTTTTCAATATATTGCATTCTCTACTGAAACTTTGATGAACATTTTCATTTTGTAAATTCAGAACTTTAACAGCAATATTTGTAACGCTGTTTAGAATCCCTTTATATACGGATCCAAATTTACCAATTCCTAACAGATTTGCCACATTAAACCCATCGGTTGCATCTACAAGTTGTTCATATGTAACCTTCATGGGTTCCACTTTGAGAGAGAGGGTATTCCGATAGGTAGGTCTCCATCCATACAAAATTGCTAACAGTACAACAATTACAATACCTATTGCAACAGGAATTATTACCTTTTTAGAGATTGATGGGTGCTTGTCTTTGGGAAAAGAGCATGGTGGCAAATTTATCCACGTACCACAAAGACCAAGATTTCCCAGAAGTGCTGAGGCATCAAGTTTTCTGAAAACTCCTCCCTTTGGGACCTTTCCAACCAACCTGTTGAAAGACAGATTGATATGCCGCAGCATTTTCATCTGTGTGAAAACCACAGGTATTGCCCCTGACAAATTATTGCAGGATAGATCCATATACTGAAGGTTTTGCAAATTTCCCAGTGATTGAGGAATTGAGCCTTCAAACTTATTCCAAGAAAGACTTAGATATTGCAATGCTTTGCAGCTTTCCAGTGCACTTGGAATTTCACCTGAGAAGAGGTTGTGAGACACATCTATAGCTTGTACCATTGTCATTTTGCTCATTTCTAACACGCTACCTTGTAATAAATTGTTGGACACGTTGAAGAAGAATTGGAGATTTTGAAGATTTGCAAATTCTGAAGGTATATTTCCTGCTAGTTTGTTGTAAGATAAGTCCAGCTTTTCCAAAGCTTGGCATCTCCCTAAATTAGCAGGTATTTTCCCTGAAAAATTGTTGTAACTAAGAAGAAGTCTTCTTAACTGTGAAAGATTGCCAAGACTATCTGGAATCTCCCCTGAAAGCCTGTTATCACTCAGAAGTAACAACCCAAGATTTTTTGCCTGGCCCAAACTTTTTGGAATTGGTCCATGCAAATTGTTGCCATACATATACAACCTCTGAAGATTTGGCAGCCCACCTAGGGTGGATGGAATTGTTCCATTGAAACTATTTGCACCCAAATCTAGAGTGTCCAGCTTTGTCAGGTTGCT